>RJWK010023958.1:18041-28822 GCA_004363435.1 Platanista minor | reverse complement strand
TCCTCCTGCCCCTGCCCCATACTTCCCCCTCCTTTAATGACTACAGGAACTTACTCCTCCTGTTAAGGACGCATCAGGAAGAACTGGGTTTCTGGTGTGGCTGGATCCAGGGCGATTTCTGGAAGCGAGAAGGGAGGATCCTTAACTTTCCCCCGGAGGCGAGCTTTCGCTTTTTCCTTTCCAATTTTACCACATTTTTTTTTGTTGTTTTTGAATTTTTAAGAGTTTACCTTGAGTCCAATAAGAAAGGAAGCACACAGAGGGCAGCGGCCTGGAGTCACGTGCTCCGGTGACAGGTACTGTGGACAGGGACAGCTTTGCTTTCTCTGAGCCCTGATTTTGTGGGAAGATGAGGGGGCTTGATTAAGATCATGTTTACAGGCTTCCTAATAAGTTTTATTATAACTCTGGCTTCTAAATTTTTATAGTGTCATCTGTGCCCTTAGCCCTGCACTGGTAAGTCCAACTTTAAAATTTTAATCATGGTAATTCAAAATATATGACCTTGAGCTTCATTACAAGCTGTTGGAAGCATTTTAAAAGCTCAGCAATTGTGTAAAGAATTTAAAGTAACATTTACACACTACCCAGACAACCACACGTCTTCCCCACCCTCTGAGCCAACACTAAATGTTCTGTATTTTGTGCCCCCATAATCTTTTGCACTCACCTTAATTATAGTGTTTTCTCCACTATAGTACTTGTTTTTGTAATTGGCCTGTAACTGCATATGTTTATGCAACAGAACATTTCTGTGTACTTTATGTGAGCTGGGCAGAGGGTGGTGCCCTGAGAACAGGCAGTTAAGTTACAGTCTCTTTCTTCCGAATCAGGAGCTGCCTGCTACTCTTTTGCTGCCCTGCTGCAGCGCAAAGCCCAGTGTCGGGGTGGGTGGGGTGTCCCGTGCCCGGACAGTGTGGAGGCTCTTAGCACAGGCTCTGGAATCCCGTTTCTAACCGAATGAACTGTGATACTCCAGCTCTGTAAACCTCAGTTTCTTCCCCTGTAGTCGTGGCTAATAATGATAGGTTATCATATTATCTATCACAGGGCTCTTTTTAGGATTAAAGGAACCAGCGTGTGTAAAATAGCCCGGTGCCTGTCGCATTTTGCATATTAGTCATTATTCTTTTGATCCCTACTTGTTTGTGGTGATGATGTCCTACCATTCTCTCGGAGCGTACCCGGATTGGAACATCTCATGAGGACGTATCCTTTGGACCTGTCCGTGAGCCTACTGTAGGTGAGGACATGGAAGAACCCTAGGACTCCCAAGCTGAATGATGAAGGTTAAAGGCCATACATAGTACCAGAGTATCAGGTTACAAGAGGTGGACCTGGGTGGGGTCTTGGACTCCTCCCAGCGCCCAGCTGTCTAGGGCAGAGGCTGACTTCTGTGTGCCTGAGTGTGTAAGAAACGGGCCCAGAGGAAGACCAGCTGGGATCACGTGCTAGAGCCTGTGTGGACTCCACGTGCTTCTGGTCTTCACAAGAAGGAAGAGCCTTCCCCAGATGGGAGCAGGTCCTCCAGCGGAGTGCAGAGCGCGGGCACAGAGGTCAGAGGTCCGGCTCAAAGGGCGGCTCCCAGCCAGGAGCCGCAGGTGCGCAGGGGTCTGTGCGCTCCCCTGGCACCTGGGTCCACAGAGCCAGCCCAGGAGGCGCCAGAGCTCTTATGCTCCCCCGTGTGGTGGTCCGGATGCTTCAGGGCACTGCAGAGGGAGAGCTCTGGGGAGAGGAAAAATTGTACATTTAAGTGCCTCCTTTTTTAAGTGTTCATGGATTTTCTGGTAAGGAGGAAACATGTCAAATACTTAAGAAAAAAATTTCCTGTTCATCCTAACAGCACAAAAATTCTGCCTGATTTATTGCCTTTTGGTCTGTGTTCACATACAACTTTTAGAATGTAGAAGCTGTCCACCAGGAGTATTTCCAAACCCACTGTGAAAACTACATTGGGCTAGGAGTGCTGGGAGAAACTGACTGAAAGTAGTTTTAAAGATAAAAACAATAGTCATGGCTTTTAATCTCCCTCCCCCAGAGAACGGCGGGAGCTAGTGTGTGCCCCCCCCCACCCCGAGATCAGCCCTGCACAACCCCTCGGTCCCAGCAATCCCAGGAGCTTTGTCCCTTCACCTTCATTGTATTCTCGGGGACACTGAGGCTCGGGGGCACACAGGCTGTAAGTGGGAATGGCGGGACTTGAATTCTACTCTGAGTCCAAAACGACCCCTTAAGGTACCGGAGGTGGTTTTCACATGAGGACACTGTACAAAGGAAGCAGCCGAGAACAGAGTGAGAGGCCCTGAGCAAGTGCAGAGTGGAGATGCTTCAGGTGTCATGGAAACATTTTTTAAAATATCATTTAATGTTTGTCTGACTGCAAAGTAGTGCATATTAATCATGAAAAATGTTAAAAATAAAAACAAACCACAAAGAAGTAAAGGAAAAGCCGCTATTATCCCACCACCCAAAGGTAACCAGTCGCTTTCTGGTTCTCTCATTCAGATGTGCCTGCTTTTTAACAGAAAGCGTGTGGTGCGTGTGTGCGGTTCTCTTACTGGTTCTTTTCCCCTTCGATATATGTTATGGACCCTCTTCCCTGGCACTAAGTAGTTTTTATAGTAGAATGGGTGGCTTCATAGTATTATATTACAGTCAAGTACTACAGTTTATTTGAACAATTCCCTGTTGCCAGACATTTAGGTGGCTTCTAATTTTTCATTATGACAATTAGTGCCACAGTGAACATTCTTGGGTATAAATCTTTGTGCAGAACCATGATTACAAGTATAAATTTATTTTTAAAATGTTTAATTTTATTTTTTCCAGTGACTTGGCTGTTGATAAGAGAGTGAACGTGGATATCATTTCCATTTCTCTAAAAATTGTCCAGAAAAGCATGGCAATAGCACGTGTAACTTTTCATTTAGTGGCTAAAATGTCATGTTGTTATAATCAATTTTATATGATCAGAAGCATTGACAGCTGGCTTTGTTTTTAAAAAGAGCTTTAAGATGTGCTAACACGCAGGGCTTTCTCACCGCTTGCTGCCTCGTTTGTTTCCGACGTGAGTTAAATTGTGCCCACTACAGAGTGGGCAGAGCAGGGCTAAGACTGGGCCTCATCAGGCAGCAGTGCTCTGCCCCGTTCTCCTCCCACAGCTGTGCAGCAGGTCTGGGACAGTCTTGGCTGGGTGGCACCATCCTGGAAGACTCTGGCCCTGGCACCAGCCATGGCCTAACCAAGCGAGGCAGGGATGCAGCTTTTGGTGTCTTGTCTCTTTAGGAGTTGATGTGGCGGTGGGCAGGGTTCTGTAGCTGCAAATCGTAACAGTACTTTGTGGGGATTTCACACTTGTCTTAAGTGTATACTGTTAGTGTTGTAAGAATAACTGTTAAGTAAAGATGTGAAAGACACATTTGATTATTATTCCTGTAGTCACTGTGTTCCGTGAAGGCATGTGGAAAGTGTGTGAGGTTCTGACATTCTCTTTCCTTGTGTTTGTAGATCCACATCATAGACTTTGATGATGAGAATAACATTATAAATAAAAATGTGCTCCTCCATCAAGCGGGTGAGATCTGGCACATTAGTGCCAGCCCTGCAGACAAGGGAGTGCTGGCCACCTGCTACAACAAGAGTGAGTATCCCTAGGGGTCTGTGTGCGCCTGCTGTTGGGTTGGCCCGTGATTTATAAGATGTGCCAGTCAGGGAAGTGCAGCATTCACAGAGAAGTTGTGATACTGTGGGTAAATGTAGATTATACTAAGCGGTCATTGTAATCCAAAGCCTAAGAATTGAAGCTGGAATCATGGCTGTTCCGGGAGCATTGCCCCCAGGGAGCGGGAGTGATGTGCCCGAGGGTCTCCACGGGTGGACGTAGCTGCCCTCGTCCTTAATTAACTGCACCCTCAGGAGGACAGCTGGACTTGCATCTTTCTCATCACCTATCAGTACGTGTGATAGCAGGACCAGTGGATCACAGCTTCTCGGTGCGCACGCGTGCTGTATGGTCACGATCCTTCATGGGCTTCTGCCCAGCCTACCGTCCGCCTTCCCGTCTCTGGGACCTTTTAGCATTTGTGTCAGTCCAAAGTCTATGGTGCTAAACTGGCCACATGACTTCCTTAATTGTTATTACTCTGTCGTTGTCAGAAACTAGCATTCAGATTCTGGCTTTGGGAGGAAAGGAGAAAGGAAGCACAGAGATGTGGCCTTCCACACAGAGCATCTAGAAACCGTTTGCTCTTGAGGAATCTGGAAATTGATTTTTCTTATAAATAACAATGTTTAAATTATGTCTGTTTATTGCAACATGCAACCCCCCCTGCAAATCAGTAGAAGTCTGCACTATGATAGATGCATGCATGCGTGTGCATGTGTGCACGCACACACAAACACACACACTCTGGAATAACTATCCCAGTGGCCTTGTAAATAACTACAGAGAATTGGATTAACTCACAACTTATGTTTACAAATGCAGGTGAGAAAACCTCCCTCCACACCTTTTTCTTCTCCTGCTGAGGAGGGAGGGTGAGTAAAGAAGCATTAAATCCTCTTGCACAGCCCAAGTAGGCACTACTGGCAGGCAAAAAACTTCTTGCAGAGTTATGTTCTCTGTCTTGAAAAATGATAGTGAATTTGCTGTAGGTTAAAGTAAACTAGACATTCAAACTCCTTTTCCAAGCAAGCCACGCACGCATCTATCCTAGCTTATGTCTCTGTCATTGGAGGAGCAAGTGACAGGTGTAGCTTGTCCCAGATTATCGATAGGGATCTATAACTGCTGTCAATCTGACTTTAGCCATCACCTGGATTTTTGTGAAAATACGTTCTCAGAGTCCAAGTGCTGGCAGGGAAGCTGTATTAGTAGTAAACTCTTTTGGAACTTATTCTACGTGGATGAAGATTAAAAAAAAAACCTGTAGCTTTTCTTTCTGATAATTTTACAAGAAAATGCATCACCGTGGAAGCAGAACGAGGGCACGTGGGCGGGTGAGGCTGGCTCCACGGGGCCGTGCGGCCCAGGGCTGCGGTAAGTGCGCACAGCGCCGAGCAGATGGCTGGGCGGACGTGGGATGTGGCCCCTTTTGGAAGCTCAGTCACACAGCTGTGTAATCACTGCTCAGAAAACAGTTTTGGATGGAATCGGCTGATTTAAACTGAGTTGAAAGACTGGTCTCTGGGATTTCAAAAGATGTGGTGAGTTTCTTTGCAGTGAGGGTGCGGAGATGTCCGAGCAGACGAGCAGGAGACCCAGGCCCAGGTGCCACGGGTGCTGAGTTAGTCTCAGTGTTTGCGCCCTAAGCGGGGAGAGCGCCGGAGACCGGGAGGTGGATGTGACCCCTCCGTGAGAACCTCTCTAGCTCATGCGTAGTTAGTGAGGCCCCAGGCCATGGGACTGAACAACTGGAAAGGTCACTAGATGCTGATGGTCCAGTGATTTCTGCCAGATCGTCCCCAGTTATTTTCCAGCATTTCCCCGTTAAGGTGGAGCCGGGACAGCGGTGAGGAGAGGTGGCCCCACCAGGGATGGGCAGTGGGCCCTGCTTCCCAGCCGCTTCCCAGCTCTCCATCCTGGCCACCCTGGTAGCCTCTGGTGATTTTGCCTGTCAAATGGGTGCAGTTCGACCCACGCCATTCTTTGGAAGCAAGGAGCGAGGAGGGCTCAGGCTGGGTGTGTGAGGGTTTGGGGGGCCTCGGCGGCCCAGGTCCTCACGGGATCCTGGCCTGGGCCTGCTGAGTCTCTCTGGGAGCGGTGGTGGCCCCGGCCTGGCACAGCCCGCAGGGTCCCTCGGGAGCATCTCAGCCCTGCTGCCCCTCCAGCCGTGCCACCACCGTGGGAGCTCCTGAGTTCGCGGCACAGAAGCTTCAGGGGTAAGCGCTGGGGTGCTTGAGGCCACAGGAGCAACGTGCATGTCTCTCTGGAGCGCCAGGTCTGTTTGCTTTTCGTACCGAAGCCGACGTTTATAGCCTCCAGTGGGCGTCGTGGCTCCGAGGGGGTGCAGACTCGCCTGCACCTCCTGACCACCCGAGACCTGCGGGGGCCTTTCAGACAGCGCCCCGCTCCCGTTACGCAGACGCGGGCCAGTCTGCGGGTTCCTGTGCAGGACGGGCCCTCTGCCTGGCTTAGGCGTGGCCTGGGAGGATGAGGCGGGGGCTCTGTTCTAAGCAGACGGAAGCCCCTGCTGTAGCAGGGAAGCCTTGGCCGTGACGCGGCCCTTCCCCGGCACCCCTCTGGGCGGGCAGCCCCCCAGGTCCTGGCACTGTCTCCTGCCTTTACCTCCCTGGCCAAGTCCAAAGGCCCCAGACGGATGGGCTGGTGCTACTCTCCTTAGACAGCCTCCTCTCACCTCGGCCTCACCCGCCAGTTGGAGCATCCCCGCCTCTATCCCGCCCGACCTGTGGAATGAGCTACGGCTCCTGGGCGTCCTCCGAGGGGCCGGGCTGGGGCATCGGGGGAGCCCGGCTGGTCCCAGTGCCCTGGCGGGTGCAGTGAGCCGTCTCTTAGGCCTGGCCTTCATCTCTGGCTCCGTGCCGTGCCCATGTGGGACAGTTCCGGCTACGGGAGGGAAGCACGCTCTCTGATCACTCTGAGAGGTTATTTGTGGTCTTCAGTGGCGGGGGTTCCTCCTCCTCCTTTTAAACACCGAGAGGAGCCGAGGCATAACTTAGCCTGCCTGCCAGTTCCTGGGTCCCCAGAAGGAGCCAGAGGCTGTGCGGGCTTCCGTGGTCTTGGTTTTCTGTTTTTGCTTTTGTTTTTTAGTTTTTTATTGGAGTGTAGTTGATTTACAAAGCTGTGTTAGTTTCTGGTGTACAGCAAAGTGTTTCAGTTATCCATATGTCTATCTATCTATCTATTCTTTTTCATATTCTTTCCCATTATGGTTCATTGCAGGGTATGGAATACAGTTCCCTGTGCTCTACAGCAGGTCCTTGTTGTTTATTTATTTTATATATAGTGGTGTGTATATGTGAATCCCAAACTCCTAATTTATCTCCCCCGCACCTTTTCCCCTGTGGTAACCATAAGTTTTTTTCTGTGTCTGTGAGTCTATTTCTGTTTTGTAAATAAGTTCATTTGTGTCATATTTTAGATTCCACATGTAAGTGATATCATACGGCATTTGTCTTTCTCTGTCTGACTTACATCACTTAGTGTAATAATCTCTAGGTCCATCCATGTTGCTGCAAATGGCAGTATTTCATTCTTTTTATGGCTGAGTAGTATTCCATTGTCTATATGTACCACATCTTCTATATCCATTCATCTGTCGGTGGACACTTAGGTTGCTTCCATGTCTTTGGCTGTTGTAAATAGTGCTGCTATGAACATAGGGGAGCATGTATCTTTTTGAATTAGAGTTTTTTCCAGATGTGTCCAGGAGTGGGATTGCTGGATCATATGGCAGCTCTATTTTTAGTTTTTTAAGGAACCTCCATTCTGTTCTCCATAGTGGCTGCACCAGTTTCCATTCCCACGAACAGTGCAGGAGGGCTCCCTTTTCTCCACACCGTCTCCGGCGTTTGTTATTTGAAGACTTTTTAACGATGGCTATTCTGACTGGTGTAAGGTGGTACCTCATTGTAATTTTGATTTGCATTTTTCTAATAATTAGTGATTTTGAGCATCTTTTCATGTGCCTATTGGCCATCTGAATGTCTTCTTTGGAGAAATGTCTGTTTAGAACCTCTGCCCGTTTTTTGATTGGGTTGTTTATTGTTTTGATATTGAGTTGTATGAGCTCTTTGTATATTTTGGAAATTAAGCCTTTGTCGGTCGCATTGCTTGCAAATATTTTCTCCCATTCCGTAGGTTGTCATTTTCTTTTGTTTATGGTTTCCTTTGCCGTGTAAAAGCTTATGTTTGATTACGTCCCATTAGTTTACTTTGCTTTTATTTCTGTTGCCTTGGGAGACTGTAACAGTCTTGGTTTCAATGGATTTTGCCACTTTTGGTTTATAGACTTGGTTTGGTGAGTGACGACTTGCATTTAAGCTCACGACAGTCATTACAGCAGAACCGTCCCTGCTCCATCAGCAGCTGTGAGACTGGCAGTGGCTGCCGTGTGCGTTGCTGGCAATGGGTGTCAGACACTGTTTAAACACTTGGAGGAGCACCCGCTCATCAAGTTCCCATTTTATTGATGAAGAAACTGAGGCATCCGAAGGCTGAGTGACTTTCTCAAGGTCATGCGTCTGGTGGGGGCAGAGTTGGGATTTGAGCATTGGATTCTGGTTCCGGGCGGTGCCCTTGACTGCCAGACAGCGCCTGTTCAGTCGGAGTTCCACACATGAGAGGGCTGTTTAGAGCCTGCTAATCCATCCTGAGGCCACACCAATGTAGTACAAGTTTCTGGCTTTAGACATTCACTCCCATTTCATATTTTTAAATCATTATTTCTTGGAGTTCCTGTTGTGCTTAAGACATTGCACTAAGAGCTGAGGGTGGGAAGATGTGAGACTGAGTACCAGGCTCCGAGAGCCACAGCACATCCCACGGGGCAGGTGCAAGACGACACTGATGGCAGCCCGTTCAGTGGGCGCAGCTGGAAAACCACGTCGGGGTCCTTTCCTCGAACGCATAATCAGAAGTCTGTGCCGGTCCTGCAGCCAGGGCACCATGGAGGGCAGGGGGAGGGGGGAGGGGAACCGTGGCAGATTCAGAGCCCGACCGGGGCCTGGTCCCACCGTGAGCTGCCCTGCGGCCGGTCTTTGCCCATCTCCCATGAGTGAGGGTGGGATTCACTGCCGGCTCCCCTGTCAATAATTGCCTGTGAGAACACTTAAGTTTTAAGAGGAATCAGTATCCTTTGGGCTTGTATGATGACTCCCCAAAATACGGCCCAGGATGACATGGTGGGGCTTCGTTGAGAAGTATGTTAGTGAGTGTGGCTTTTGTCCACCATGTCCCTCAGGTGATGTTGGGAGCCCTCTCGGCTCGCGTGTCACTGTTCCCATCCTCCCAGACTCCATGGGTCACCCGAGCAGTGAGGTGCGAAGAGTCCCTGCAGCTGCCCGGCTAGGGGTCTCCGGTAGCAGCAGATCAGAATGCGGTGGTCTCTGTTTACAGCTGCGGTTTCCCATTGATCTCTGTGTCAAGTAAGAAAATGGCATTTTTTGAGTTTAAATGGTTACTTTGTGAAAATAAGCTAAGGGAGGAAGTAGGTTTTCCCAGGAAAAGAACGATTTAAGGCCCCTCTTTATGAAACCATAATTCTGAGATAAAATGGTTGAGGTTCCTAAGAGGAATGGCTTGCCCGAGGGGCAGGGAGAGAAACTAGAGTCCACGACACCGTCGCCTGCTCTGCTGAGTAGAGGTGGCCCGGGAAGGACCCTGCCCCGCGCGCCACCTGGTCCTTCCCCCGCACGCGGGCTGCGTGCCCCCAACTGACACCGACTTTGTGTTTTCTGTGCAGATGTGGAAAGACTGACGCCTTCTTTCAGGGTGTAGGTGCTCAGCTAGGCAAGGGGAGAGGTAAGTCTTCTCGTGATCCCGGTGCCGAGGAAGAGAGTGCTGAAAAGAAAGAGGTCAGGAAATTCTCCGGGGGGAGCAGTCTCTTTGGGGAGCCCCGAGGATCCCTGTGCCGGGTCGACCCCCGGCCCTGCAGACATGGGGGGTCCCGGCAGTGCCAGCTCGTCTTTCCTCCTCACACCGGGCCAAGAAGAATGGGCTTGGAAATGGAAATGGTTTGTACTCCATTTAACGCTTATAGATTTTGTGGGCTCTCGTTTTTTGTGACTAACAAAAATAGCTGTGCGCTGACCAGTGTCAGATGAAGATGATTTCACTGGGGGGTGGGAGCCCGGTGGGTCTGCAGTTGAATGTGTGCCGTGCATACGGGATGCGTGTGTGCTGCATGAACATGACGGTGTGTCTTTCGTCACGTCCTCTTCGGGCTGGGGTTCAGGTGGATGTACTTCACTGGGTGCACTTTGTCTGGTGAGCGATGGGAAACCAGCCACGTGGAATATTGACCACAGAGGCTGTTGGTTGTGATTTTGGGGATCAAGTTACTGTTTCGTTCCAATGCTGTTTCCTTCAGGGTATGGACGTGATGAACTCTTTTTTGCCAAACACTGTGCGTGTCGTTGCTGCCTGTTCCCATGAACAGCTTATCTGTTAGTGATGAGCATGAGGTGGCCTGGCGGAGAGAAGCACCCTCTACCCACCTCCGGCTCATCTGCCACTTGCCTTCCCGCAAAGAGGAAGCAAAGCTTCTGGACGGCCTGGACTGAGGGGTGCAGGGGTGAGGTGCAGCCCATCAGAGGGCCTGGCCGGCATCGGGTGCGTGGGGAGTGGGCTCGCCCAGAAGCCTGGGCTCGAGGCCCCTGCCCCACGGCTCAGGGCGCTTACTGGGAAGCCGCGCACTGACGGTGGCTCTCACCGTCACTGTTACCATCCCGTTTTACCCATGAGGAAATGTGCTGGTGACGTTGACCATGACACCTGCCATTTAATGCTAAGCTGCCAGGCACTGGCCCAAGTGCTTTATGTGAACTATCTGGTTTTCTGTTATTAGAATTTCTTCCCGTTTATTGAGATATAGTTGACACATAACACCGTGTTAGTGTCAGGTGTACAATGTAACGATTCGATACCCGTACGGTTAAACGCTCTCGGCGACTTTCAAATATACAACACGGCATTGTTAAGTATAGTTGCTGCGCCGTACATTACATGCCCAGGACCCATCTATCTTTGCAACTTGAGGTTTGTGCCTTTTGACCCTCTTCACCCAATTCTCCCACCCCCACCCCCACCCATCTGTTCTCTG
>RJWK010023958.1:0-17941 GCA_004363435.1 Platanista minor | reverse complement strand
TTGTCCATTCACCCATCGGTGGGTACTTGGGTTGCTTCTGCGTCCAGGGAGCATGGGGTGCACCAGCTATCTAGTTTTTAGTTTAATCCTGCTTTATGTGCACTTTCCCAGCGAGGACTTTGTTGCAGTGATTTACAGGCTGGTGGTCCTATTAGCAGTGGAGCCGGGATTTGAATCTGTGCAGCTCGGTTCCCGAGCACCTGACCCACAGGGCTTCTGGCTTTGAGGATGTTGTTTCTGGGCAAGGATTTCACAAACATTCCTTGTTATAAAGATGTTTTCTTCCTGTTGGTTTTTGTCATAAAGAATAGAGATATAATGGCCCCCACTTTTGAGTGATGTTTGTAATCATGTTCAAATATTGGGGCTTAGAGGCCAGTGAGGTCACAGATCTTAACACAGGCCCCCGTTATCTCTTTAGAAGTAGATTGTATTTTATAAAGCCAGTATTCAGTTGCTCGTCACAATGTCCCAAACCTGCTGGTGTTATTCCTCTAGGCACCGAGTTGTGTGACATGTGCCACATCACCAGAATCTGTTTTGGCTTCTGAGTTTTGGATAGCAGGTGAGGAGAGTTCTGACTGCTGGGGGTGCATCTGAGCCTTGCTGAATTCATCAGCTTCCTGATTTTGGATACTCAGGGCTTGGGCAGCGAGAGTTCAGACAACAAGGGCTGCCTGCATTGTTCTCATACAGTCATCTGATAGAGATTAGATGGAGTTCCAGATATAGGGGAAGTTTTTGATTAGCTTCTTGTTTTGGAATCAGAATCCTGCATTGTCTCTCATACGCCCGACTAACCTCTTCGGATCCCATCTGTATTGTTTCTCTGTCCTCACTGACTTTCTGTGGCACCTCCAAATTTAGTATCATCTGGAAATTTAATTGATGGGCTGTTTACTGCTCCTTCCAGATCACTAATGAAGATGTTCAATAAGACATGGTCCCCAGGGCTCCCCAGTGGACACCCCCTCACAGCTCAATGCTCTGTCATTTTTCAGTGCACTTTGTTTATGATCCTTTCTCCAGGTTTCAGACCACGAGGGGCTGCTTAGACAAAGCCCAATTTGAATTAATTTTTCCAGTAAGACTGTAAAAAACACTGTGCCAGATTCCTCCCTCAACTCCAGATGCGTTGTTGGCTGCGTTCTTCCACGGCCTGGCGGTCTGCTCCATGCCCTTGGCCCCCGCCCTCTCCCCCTGCCCGGCTCTCCCCGGAGATGCAGGGAAGGGCCTGCCAGCTGGCCCGGCTTTGTGAGGCCGGGACCCCGTCTCGAGGTGGTTCCTTCCATGGTACTGTGCCCTGGCCACTGTCTCCATCTGCCCTGGTCTCCACGACAAACCCCACAGACTGTGGCGTGAACAATAGAAATGTATCCGTCACAGCTCTGGGCTGCAGTCTGAGATCCAGGAGTCGAGGGCTGGTTCCTCCGAGGCCCCTCCCCTTGGCTTCTTCCTGGTCCCGTGTGATCGTCCCTCTGGGTCTGGCTGTGTCCCGAGCGAGCCCCTTTTCTTATGTGGATGCTGGTCCTCTCGGATCCGGGCCCCACCCTAATGACCTTATCTAACCTTAATCACTTCTTTCAAGGCCGTGTCTGCCAATATAGTCACATTCTGAGGTGCTGGGGTTAGGGCTGCAGCATGTGAGTTTTGGGGGACACAGTTCAGCCTCTAAGAGCCGTGGATTCTTTGATTTATGTGAGGGGTTTGGGGAGGGGGTTCTATCCTGATTAGGTTCGCAGACCGAGGGCTGAGTCACCAGCCTCCCTCACTCAGCACATTCCTGGTGTTTCAGGAGTAGACCCACCCATCAGGCCGGACAGTCGGCCTCCCGGCACACGCTTTGGCACACGCTTTGCGTTGTGATTTTGACTAGAGGTGAGACCTTGAAGGCCTGCCATCTATTTTAAGGAGGCATTTTCTCCGACTTGCTCATGTTGAGGCTCTTTGAGATGCGGCTGGGAGGGGTGTGGCCAGCGAGGGCGTGGCCTCGAGGGCAGTGGACAGGAGGCGGGGCGGCAGGCACTGTGCACACGTCTGTGGACAGCTGGGCTGGGGCGGTGACGACGCTTGTGCGCTGGGTCCCCAGGAAGAGCAGGATTTCATGGGTGGAAGGCTTTTCAGGCTGGTGCTGGGTGTGGGGAGCAGCCACTGAAAGGGCAGGTCGGAGTGACGCACCCGAGCCCCCCAGCCAGGGGGGTTTTGGGGTCAGATCTGTATTTTCACGAGACCCCTGAGGGACAGGAGGGGACGGAGAAGGGGGCCGTGACACTGAGGGCCGCGGGAGGCCCTGCTCCTTCTCTCTGTCAGTGTCATTCATGTCACTGTGTGGTCCTGTGACTTGCCAGACATAAAACCCTGTGAAAATAGTCTTTAAAAAAAAGTGCAAGTACCCTGAAATGAGAAAAGCCTTCTCGATATGCTAGTGAAATTTCAGGAAGACCAACACAGGCTCTTTAAAAATAAAAAAAAAAAGAAATAAAGGTTATCCCAAGATGGAGAACAAAGGTGGAAAGACGCGCACGGGGTGATGAGTTCGGGCTTTTAGAAGACTTCCATGTAATTAGCGGCCAGGTTCACTCATCCCGAGACCCCCGTGGAGGGAGCGCTGGGTGACTGGCAGCTGGTATTACCGGCAGCAGAATCAATCTCGCTCCCCCGCGCTCGGGAGAGAGCATCCCACATTAGGACGGGATGAATTTTTCAGCAGAGGAAGGTGAAATGTCAGGAAGACTGTAGATCACGCCAGCGCAGCGTCCTTGGGAAATTAGAACAGTGAAAGGCTGACAGGGTGGTGGTGATGAAATACGGCTGCCGCATCCACCCTGCTCTCCTGGTGAGTGAGCTGAGGAGGGATGGACAGTCGGACGGCAGCCGCACCTTCCAGGGCCCAGCATCTCAGGCCCATCGCCAGGCCCGCAGTTCGGAGACGGCCCAAGCTGTTGCTGTGACTGTGTGTGTGTCTGTGTGTGTGTCGGGGGTGGGAGTGGGAGAAAGCCCCAGGAGCCCCGTGGCGCCTGCTGACGAAGACCCCAGGGTAAGGGTGAAGGTCAGGCTCTCACGATGACCTCTTCTTGGCCCCGCCAGGAGCCCACTGTCCCCCCTCTCTTCCTGTCCAGGCCCCAGCTTGGGCCTTCAGTTCTCACCTTGACGGCTGTAATTTGACTCCTGTAGCTAATCTTTCTAAAGCACAGATGCAGGCTCTCAGCCCTTGCTTCTCAGAAGCTGGCCGTGCTTTCCGCCAGCTGTGCGGCCGGCCCAGAGCATCACCTTTCAGTTGGGGCCCTGGGACCCTGTCCCGGCCCTCCCGTTTATCCCCCTTGTCCTGGAGCACTTAGGGGCTCTCTCTGGTCCGCCGTCTGCACCTGTGAAGTGGGGGTGTAATTATGGGATCGCAGTGCCATGTAAAGGGCCGTCCCACCTGTCCCATGTCTTCTGTGAGCTTGCCCCAAACGGCCCTTCTGCCCTCCCGTCCCACTGCACGGTCCAGCCCCAGGGCTCCACTCACGCCCCGTCCGCCTGAACTTTTCCAGTTCTCTGGCTGATCTTCCTGCTGATCTCTCCGCCTCAAGCATTCTTCCTCCAAATCTCTGCCCGTCACAGTCCATCTCATCCTGAGCCAGACTGTCCCCTCCACCACGGTGCGCTGGGCTGTGTGTCGGGCAAGGGCTGCGGCGAGGTCCCCGTGGGTGGTGACTCCTGGATGAGGGGATGCACAGAAGACCTGTGGAGAGGGCACAGAACCGTGCATGGGAGTCTGCATGTTATTTTAAAATAAACATGCGTTATTGCTTCCGGAAATGAATATGCAAGTGCGTGAATCATCCTTGGTTCCAGAGTGAAACCTCCCTCATTCCACGGGAGGCTTTAAGGACGGCACATGCCGCTGGGTGTGAGTGTGTAGCAGAAACAGAGCCCACAGAACTCCGTATCTTTCCAGTGGCCCCTGGGCTCTGGTGAGACGGGGCAGGCAGGTGAGGCTGGAGGTGATGAGACCCAAGGTACCAGGGAGACCGCACGGGCACCAGGGCTTTTCCACCATCCGTCCTGAGAGCTCAGCCTGTTGCCATTGGCAGGCCTTTCCTTGGAGTGTGGAGGCAGGCATCCTGGCAAGGGGTCACCTGGGAACGGATCTGTGTGCCTGGTCCCACCTGCCCAGAGCTGTGGTCAGTGGGTGCCTTGGTGGGGTCGGCTGTCAGTTCATCCTCAGCTAGTCCTTCCGGGGAGGGGGAGGGAAGAGGGGCTGCCGGGAAGGCGGGGGGCCGTCCACACGCCCCGGTCCCCGCTGTGGCTTGGCTGGTCCTGCCCGGCCCTCCACCTGCCCAAGCCCTTCTCGTCCCCCTGTTCCTTCAACACGCATTTCTTACAGCCCCTGGTTTTAGGCACGGCTCTGGGCATTAAGGATCTGAAGATGGACGGGGCGTGGACCCAGCCTTCAAGGGGGTTAGTCAGTAGGGACTTCCCTGGCGGTCCAGTAGTTAAGACTCTGCGCTTCCACTGCAGGGTGCATGGGTTCGATCCCTGGTTGGGGAACTAAGATCCCTCATGCCGCACGGTGCAGCCCCCCAAAAAGAAAAAGAAAACAAAAGGGGATTGGTCAGTAAAGGAGAGAGAACCCCGATGCAACGGCCAGAATACGAGGAGGAGGTGGTGGACGAGGGTCTGACAGGGGTCACGGGGTGGCGGGGCCTTCACCCGGAGGTGCCCTGCCTGCCCTTCTGCCCCTGTGTCTGCCCGAGGGGGAGTCGGGGTCCTGGAGGCTGCTTCCCGTGGGGCCTGGAGGGGCGGGCTGAGTGGAGCGACGGATACAGCAGATGCGGCACCTGCCTCTCCATCAGTTGACTTGTGTGTCTGCCGTGCGGCAGGGCTTGTGACTCGTGGACCCTTGGTGCTCTGAGGGGCGCTTTCTGCCCCTTGGGCGTGAGGCTGCTTCATGGGGTGCAACTGGCTGTGCTCATCGTGTCCAGTTCCTGGCCTTGGTGGTGGGACTCGATTGTCATGGCCCTTCTCCCTGAGATCCTGTGGTTCCCTCCCCCTTATCTGGGCCTCACCTATAATCCGGGGATAAAACTTCAAGTTTAATAGTGCGTTACAGATATGCACTGAAAAAGGTGAACACGCCCTGAATGGCAGAAGTTAGCACTTGGGAGGATCATGGGAAGCTGGGGTTGGAATCTCACAAAGTGTATTCCTCAGGGGGTTCCTGAAAAGGCCCATAAGTGGGTCCAGAAAGTGAACTGGAAAGAAGCCTCCCCGCTCAGCGGGGACGTGGCCTGACTGCGGGTTTCTCTTCTATGAACTCAGTTCTACGCCACAGCCGCCTGAATGTCAGTGCCACCTTAGCCTCTGTCCCCGATGCGTGGTGGCCTGGAGGGCCTGCGGAAATCCCTGCAGAGGCCCCAGCTCTTTTCATGGAGGCAAGACCCGGAGGGCCCGGGGACTCGTCTTCGGGTTCGGAGGAGGGAGCCTGCGGCCCGAGCAGGGTGCTTGCTCTCGGGCCAGTAGGTGGGAGCTGCAGGGCGAGGAGTCACAGTGGCTCTCGGACCAGAGACTGTGTGGACATCCCTGAAGAAGTCAGGTGTCCATCCCTGGGGGTGTCCAGCGGACACTGGTGACCGCACACACCCACGCTACAGGGGTCCCGGGTCTGGCGGGTGACCGGACCTCGTGGTCCTTCAGTTCCTGTCCGGCCCTGCAACTCTGCGAGTTCCGCGTCGTGCCATCCCCTCTGGGCGTGACGGAGGGTGATGGTTTGGGAGGCGCGTCTACCCTGTCCTGAGGCTGGAAGAAAGAGGTGAAACAGAGAGAGTATCAGGTGGTTTCCGGATCTCAAATACTCAACTGCCTCCTGCGCTCAAGGTGTGAACAAGAGCAGGTCCCTGGCCTCCTGGGATTTTCTATAGCTAACCACCCACAAAACAGAACTAAACAGTGTCTGTCATTAATTCCTAAAAATCTTTTTTTAAAATGTTAAAACAAGTCATTTCCAGATCCCAGAATTGTGGAAAGCATGTTGAATTGGCCAAATTCGTAACTCATGCCTTTGGTAACTGACCTATATCAGAATCACCAAGTTGCTTTCATAGGAAATTTATGACACTGAAGAATTTAGGGTCCCTGCATGAGTTTTCCATTTGCTTTTTTTTTTTTTTTTTTTTTTTGCGGTACGCGGGCCTCTCACTGCTGTGCTGGACTCCCAACCACTGCGCCACCAGGGAAGCCCCCGTTTGCTTTTGAAAGAAGAATCAGTAAAGAAGCTTACTTTATTATCTCATTTATAACAGACTCCTTGACTGTTTTACGGGACCTGATCCTAGATGGAATGGCACCAGGATAAGATCTGTATGGATTTCCAAAATCTATGCACGTTTTCTGTAAAACTCTATGTAAATTTCAGATCCCAGATTATTCATCCAATAGGGAAGAGTTTTTCTGTGTCTTAAAGAGTTCTGTTATATCTAAAAGATACAGAATGAGTAATTAGTGTATTTTTGAAAATCATAGATTCTTTTTGAAAATCAGACTAATCTGAGAGTGTGCAAGGCAAGACCAAGGAGAATAAAATCCTTTGCTTCTCCTGGTCTGTCGGCTATTAAAGCACAGAAGGCCAAGAGCCTCTCCCTGTGTGACCTGATGCTTGTGCAGTGCCATGCAGCTTCCGAAGCACTTCTCATGCTATTTCAGCTGATACTTCTGGTGGTCTTCTGAGTGTAGACATCGTCATAGAACCGGTTTTATAGGTAAGAAAGTTGAGAGAATTCATTTGCTCAGGGTTTTGTAGGTAACTATATCACGACCAAGTTTCCAAGAGAAATCTGCTTTCCCCCCTGATTATTTCCCCCAATGTATAGAAAACGAGACTGATTTATTTGAAAAAGAAATCTGATGCTTTGTGGGGAAAGAATCATAAAACATTTAGTAGTGTACCAAAGTTTAATAGATAAAAATAAATTTTAAATATTTATATACTTATGAGAGGCATCGTACCCAAGTGCAAGTGTACCCTACAGATTTTTTTTATGTGTTCTATGTAATATAGTACAAAGTTACTCTAAAGTTCAGATTAATTTATTATTTTAAAATTATCAAGACTTTAAAAAGGCTTTGAGGACTTACTGGTATTTTTCCTCTTCCTAACAAAAACATTAAGAAGGAAAGATTTCTACAGTATCCTAAATATCCTATTCTTTGGAAACTGTTTGTGTTCTTCAGGTTCTAGGGAAGAAAACATAACAAACACCTATTTGCTATCGTCAGTCTTCAGTGACCCCTGAACCTCTGTTTTCTGACCTAGCTCTGAACTAACAATGTACTTCTCATCTCGTCCCCATTCTCCGACAGAATGTGGTGATCTGCTGCTTGACACCTGCCCTCAGTGGATGCTGTTACCTTTGTGCATAGGGTGGTGGCTGGGTCCCCCCCACCTCCCCGCCCCAGGTCCCCAGGGGGGCTGTGCTAAAGACAGAATATTCTAGCGCTTCCGTGACCTCCCAGCACAGTCCAATTCAATTCAAGGGAGCAGACTTTTCCAAAGATGTGTCTGTATCGATGCTTTGATCCTCTCCTGGTTTGCTTCCACCATTTCTGTCACAATTCCCCTCTGGCTAAAAAGTAGGATGGGTGTTACGAGACAAGGAGGGAGGTATGAGCCGATAAATTTCATCCGCACGCCCATGGGAGGTGTCTGTCCTTGTCCTGGGCAGGCACTGGCCATGGGGAAGCCCCTCCCTGTAGTTTTGGAGGTGAGTTGTTTTGTAGATGGTATATACTTGGGGTGTGTGTGTGTGTGTGTGTGTGTGTGCGGTTTATTCATTCTGCCGATCTGTCTTTTTTTGTTTTTTTTTCTTTTTTTTTTTAGCGGTACGCGGGCCTCTCACCGCCGTGGCCTCTCCCGTTGCGGAGCACAGGCTCCGGACGCGCAGGCTCAGCGGCCATGGCTCACGGGCCCAGCCGCTCCGTGGCACGTGGGATCTTCCCGGACCCGGGCACGAACCCGTGTCCCCTGCATCGGCAGGCGGACTCTCAGCCACTGCGCCACCGGGGAAGCCCCGATCTGTCTTTTAATTGATGTATTTAGACCATTTAATTTATTGGTGTGTTAGGGCTGAAGCAGGCCATTGATTATCTGTTTTCTGTTTCTTTGTTTCTCATTGCTCTGTTTCATTTTCTTACCTTCCTGTGGGTTACTTGAACATTTTGTAAAGTCCCATCTTGATTCATTTATGATGTTTTGAATCTGCTGCTGTGTGTTGTTTTCTTGGTGTCTTCTCTCTAGATACTACACTTCACATATGTAGCTTCTCAAGTGTACTTCCAGGGAAGTACCGAGACCTGTGCAGCAAGAAGAAACCTCCTTTGCCCCCTCCCCACTTAAAAACTATAATTATCGTAAGGTTTCCTCTGCATACATTGACATCAGATGTGTTATTTTCTATATATGTATATATTTTTATTTATTTTGTTTTTGTTTTTCTTACTTTTAGTTAAAAAATATAAATTTATTTTCTCGCATGGTCCTCCCTCTGAACCACGTCACCTTCAGTGCCACCTGCCCTCATGCTCTGGGGCTGCTTTAGCCATTCGGGTCGGCGTCGCTACCTCTGTGCTTGGGGACATTTCCTTACGTCAGAGTTACAGAGTTAGAAAAACCGGAAAAGTATGGCAATTCAGAAAGTCTTCATTTTAAACCATGATACTGTTCCTGCAAATCGCTTTTGAATGATGGGGTTTTATGATAATTATTCTCCGTTATTCAATACAATGTAATTATATAAGAATAAAAAAAATCTTCCATTTAAAAACAGGCAATAACTATTCAGTTGGGTCTCGTACTTGCCTCGTGTTTCCGTCTTGGCTAAATCAGACCATTCTGAACCAGAAGGAAAGCCGTGTCCGGTAATGGGATGATGGGCTTGGACAGCAGAGGGCGAAGCTCTTCCGGGATCCCGAGGCCGTGGTTTTCATCGCTTGTCTTACATTGTTTCCCCTGTGCCGGGGACAGAACACTCAGAAATCAAGTCAGCGACATCTGACTTATTTGGGGCTGCTCATCATCTTTTGAATGGTCTTCCTGTATTCGGGGGAGATTCCTAGGTTATTGTCCCATTTCCCCTTATGGAAATAATCAAGTTTCCAGTGTCCCTTGGGGCAGGGACCCAGCAGGTGACCCAGGCTCCTCAGGTCAAGGTGGCCACGTCGGGGGACAGCGGGGGCTCCCACTGTCGCCGTGGGGCTGCAGAGCCGTCAGCTGGGGGCTGGGGGTCGGCGGCAGCAGTGCTGTGGCCTCCAGGTGGGAGCAGGTCTCGGCCTGGTGTGGGCTGGCCTCCGCGATGCTCGGGTGACCGTGGAGGCTCCCGCTGGGCCGGTCCCTGGTTTGGTTTCCAGCACCGCCCAGACGAGGGCCTGGTTCTCCGTCAGGACCGACGCGCCCTCTTGTTCATCATCTCTTCTTTCAATCAGCAGGCTTGGTGGGTGCAACCGAAGTCTGACAGACATGCTGTGTTGGTGGTGGGAGGCCCCACCCCGGGGGTGGTGACGTCAGCCGGTGGTGACAGTGACTGCTTCCCGCAGCCGAGCTGGGCCGTCTCCAGTTACCACCCCAGGTCTGCAGGGGAGGACGTGGAGGCCCAGCCCGTTCCCCTCCCGGTCGGGCCACCCAGGCTCCCGCGTGCGCCGCGCGGCCCTCGCCGCCTCCGGAGGAGACCCCGCCCTGTGTGGAGCTCACCGTCGGGCGGCGAGGACGGGCCCTACCCCGTGCCCCCGCGGTGGCGTTGCCCGGACCAGGGATGGGGGTCGGATACGAGCCGGGGCTGTGGGGCCAGCACCAGCTCTCCCGGTGGTGACCACTCGGCCAAGACACAGACCTGCCCCTCCTGGATGTCCCCTCGTCGTCCCCGTTCCTGCCTCCAGCGCCTGTCGTTTCCCAGGCTTCACGGGACCAGCTTCCTGTGGCCCGTCAGTGCGCTGAGAAGACGGCCACGCGGAAAAAACTCAGGGACAAAGAGGAAAACGCTGGGCCGGGAGGAAGACGGGGCGGCCTGGCCAAGCTGAGGGCCCGGATTTAGAAGAGGGAGGCCTTCTAATTCCTAAAGCCTTGCAGATGACGGGTCACCATTTACCACTTGTGTTGGAATCGTTCATTTTTGTGAGTGACTTGAGAGGAGACAGGTCCTTCTAGGAAGAACCACATCCTCCGAAGTGTAGGTTTTTATTTTTTTCTCTACTTTAAAATCAGCTTTCCCTGTGATCCGGGAGTGCGGCGCCGTCCTGATTCCCCAGCAGGTGTAGGGTGTCAGGCAGGGTCCCCCTCCACCCCTTGGATCCCCCGTGCTCCCACCAGACGCCCCGGCACCCGAGTTGGACTCCGGCTGATCGAGTTCAGGGAAATTAGTTTCTTTTGCCCCGTGCCAAGAAGTTTCTAAATGCCTGGATCCAGAATCCCCCTCGAGTCACTGCGGGGTTATTCCGTGCAGGGGTTTTTCCTTTCCTTTTCACCCGGAGAGTCCGCGCAGCCCGTGTGGACTCAGGAGCCCTATTAGGAAGTCCTCTTGGGTTCTGCTCTGTCACTCCTGGCCGTCTCCCCGCCCTCCGAGCTCCGTGCGGGTCTTGTTAGCTCTTCAGCGGCTGCCGCTTCCCCATCCTTGGCTCAGAGTCAGGGGTTCCGACTGAGCTTCTGCCTTTGTCTTTAATCCCTCGTGTTCCTCGTGGAAGCACCTGCCACATCCAACGCCCAAGATACTTTAAATGGTGAATTTGAGTATCCGAAGATTTCAGAGTGTTCATCATTCTTTGCTGCTTGTAACTTCGTTGCTGTCTAACCATCTTACTGTATCACTCTGAGCTTACATTTGGCCAGTCTTTGAACTGGAAGTGAGAGGTGTGAATTGTCAAACCAATATAACGTGGCCAGAAATACTTTCCCAAGAGTTGTTTGGTTTTTACGCTAACAGGGTTCAGGTGTGTTCGCTCGAGGGCCTGCAGGGTGTCGTGAGCCTCGGGGTGATTACGAATCACTCGGAAACGAGCTGGCCCAGCTGGAAGGAGTGAGCGTGTCCCCGGACCCAGCGGCCTGGTCAGGAGGGTCCCCGCATCCAAGTGGCCGCTGGGGACCCTCCTGACCAGGCCGCTGGGTCCGGGGACACGCTCGCTCCTTGGCCGTCCGTGGGCGAGTCTGAGTGACGCGCCTCTGCCTGTTGAGAAAGGGGCCCTGTCTCCGTCGCGTCCACTGCATCTTGCTAGGAACCAAGTTGCTGATCCCAGAAGGGGTGCTTAAAACATGAGGTAATGTATCATCTTAAACAGAGTAGAAGCCACACATCCCGAGGAGTGCTGACCTCTGTTTGTCTCAGGAAACCGCCACACTCCGAACACTGTGGGAACCCGACTGAAATTGCTTTACGATTAAGCCAGCTTCCCTGCCCTCTCAGACTTCTCTCTCCGGACCTTGTACGGTATTCCTGACTCCTCATGGTTTTGTCCTGCTGGGTTGCCCTACTCATTCATCAGGATGGACTCGGAGGTTTTCCACTTTTCGAAAGCTCAACGGTGCCACTGAAGACCAAGATCTCGTGATGAACGATAATCAGAAGGATGTTCCGGGGTGACTGCAGGAATTGCCACCAATTACGGGTTCATGGGCTTTGTTTGCTCGCTCAGTGCTGTGACCTGTGGAACAGGTGTTTCCACAGAAAGTATGCCCTGGTGACAGCTGGCTTACAAACACACCATCGGAGCACCAGGTGACAGGGACTCTCTGCCTTACTCCTGACATAAGTGGGTGACATGCAGTTTCCTGTTTTTGTCTCTGAGTGATTCTTTCTTTGATGGAGCTGGGTGTTGGGTGAGTTCGCAGAGTCCACTTGACCTTGACCCGTGGGAAGTGGTTAGAGCACACTCATCGGAGCGCGAGGGGGGGATGCAGCCCTCGCCCATTGGTGACGCCCGGGCAGGCTTTCTAGGGACTGATTCCGTTAGTGTCAGGAGTGCCTGGAAAGCGGAGGATGCTCTGGCAGAGTTACCTAAAGTCAGCCTTTCACACGTGTTGACTGCCCTCTGGGTACAAATAGAAGATGCATATGTCGTGGGCAAAACTGTGTTTTGAACCGACCAAACAGAATTTTGGAATTTTGACGTTTTTAAACTACCTTAGCGTAACCTGGGACATTCATGTGAAAACTGAGAGGCTGAGTTTTGCTTGAGATTCCCTGGGTTTTAGGTAGAACTCTACGGAATTGGACTGTTTTGACCGATAAAATGGCAGTTCCCTGTGGTTCCCTGGTCATTTGTGATCCGGCCGTGGTTGCCCCGCGTGGAAGTTTGCACTTTGCCTGCCGCGTGCTCCATCCTGGTGCTGGTGAATTGAAGGTTTTAGTCGCAAGGTGCCATGGGGACCGTCTGTCTGACCGTTCCGTTGTGTGTTTGTGGGACTCGAGCTCCGAGCGCCTGAGGGGCGCCAGGATCACCCACAGTCAGAGCTGGACTGAGCTGGGGCCCACATCCTTCTGGTCCCTGCTCGCTGAGTGACATCTCAGGGACACGTAAGATTTCCTGTAAGCTCTCAGGACGTCGTTCATGATTTGGCAAAACCAGAGAAGAGCTGGTCTGCAACCGCTCTGTGTGAGTGAGTGTGTGTGTGTGTGTGTGTATATATATATATATATATATATATATATGTACATATACATATATATAGCACTATAGTATGTCTGTGTGTAGCGTGGCCAAGACCACAGCTGCTGGCCTGGCTGACAGGGTGGCCTCTCTCTGCTTGGAGTCTGTGATGTTCAAATAGCCACTAACTGCATCTGATTAAATTCAAAGAGGAAACATCTTACCGAGCGCTCTGTGTGGTTTCTGTTAACTTCCCACCACATTGCAGGAGCTCTCGAGACATCAGAGGGGTGGGGTCCGGGCAGAGTCAGAGCTGCCTGTGATAAAGCTGCCCATGACCTGACCACTGCCTAGAGTAACAACGAATTTCTCATGGCGTGGGTAGCTCTTACCTGGAGCCGATAGCAAAGTTGACCCACTGCCTGGAGACACCTGTTCTGACACCTGTGAGGGCCGCGCTTCGCTGTAGACCCAGGGGTGTCTGGGGTGTGAGAGGGCCCGCAGAGGTGGTAGAGCTGCAGTGCACGTGGTGACCAGTCCGGGAGGTGCCCGTGGACCAGGCTTCCTGCTGCTCTTCTCGGAGCCCAGATGGGTGTCCAGGGGGCAGGATGGCTCACCGTGGAGCGTGCAGTGCTGCCGAGAGGGAAGATCAGGAGCCACTCCCCGTCTAGCTGGGGCCCTGCCCGTGGCGCGCCACGTGGGCTGCAGGGTGATTCCACCCCTGTCACCGAGTGCTCTGAAGGCCTGCCCTGACCACGGACTCCACGGAGGAAGCCTCTGACCCAGGGCACGGCTCCCTTTACCCAGCATCTGCTGAACGGCCCTGGGAATTCTCGTTGGAGTGGCCTGGCAGGTGGCGCTGGGGGCTGGTGGCAAGGCTCTATGTGCATCAGAATGTTCTGAGCTAAAGTCATTCAGCAAATCATGTCATGAGTCTGTAGATTCGTGATGTGGTAATTTCTCAAAGATTGTTCTGTGATGGAATGAAAGGGAACAAAAGTAAGTGCTGAGAAAGGATGGCACAGGACTCAGGAAAACTCATACAGTGGAGGAAGAATACATTTTTTTATTCACCTGGAAGCCTGCATTGAACAAAGTTTTTATATAATTGGTTTAGAATGGCGCTAATCTTGTTTAATGTGAAAAACGACTCTTGCTTTTTTTTGTTGTCCTATTAATGGCTATATTTTTCTAGATTTAGCCATTTAAGGTTTATATTCAGTTTTAGTTTTTTTGCAAAGCGTTTCCCCTCCCACCTCTGCCTCAAATTTTATTATATTGACATTTGGTAAGAGTTGAATCCTTGTCTTAACCCACTGGGGCAGCTATATAAACACTGTAGATTGGGTGGCTTAGAAACAACAGACATTTTATTTCTCACAGTTCTGGAGGCTGGAGGCCCAAGGTCAGGCCTTGGGCCTCATACATTCCATGTCTGGTGAGGACCTGCTTCTTCATCCATAGACGGTGTCCTCGGATGGTGAAGGGGTCCGTGGTGTCTTTTACAGGGACATGAACCCCATCACGAGGCTCCACTCATGACCTGACCACCTCCCAAAGGCCCCGCCTCCTGCTACCATTGCATTGGGGGTTAGGATTTCAACATTGAATTTGGAGGGGGGTGGGCGGGACACAAACTTTTAGTCTGTAGTCATCCGGTATGAAGAAATAGGCATTACTTTAACCTCTCCCTACTGTTGTCATCATCTTGGCAAAAGTTGCCGTGATGCAGCTGAGGGCTTTTTTTGGAGGTTGTTGTCTGTTCATCACAGGAGCCTGGGTGGTGTTGGTAGCATCAGATGAACCTGGGTTTGAGTCCCAGCCCTCCTGGAGGCTGTGTGACCTTGGGGAAGTTTCTTGGGTTCTCTGAGGCTTAGAATCGCTATTTGTAAAGGAGGAATAACACACCTACTTGTCAAGATCGTTGTGGTGACGAGGGAGATGCTTGAGGTGGGTCTCACGGTAGCCAGCTGTAAAGGAAAGCTCTGCTCATCACCATCGTGGCAGCGTGAGGAGCATCCCAGTCATATTAGGCCCACGATCTTTGTCAGCCTGGCTGAACACCAGGGTCCCCCGAGTTCCCCGTGCAGGTCTCAGTCCTCCGCCTTACCTGGAACCAGAATATTTCGCAGTAGGGCCGGGCGGCAGGAGTTTTGAGCCATCCCTGAGCGGTTTTAGCAGGTAGCTAAGACCTTTTTCAGAGAGCAGGACACAGTGGGCCCAAGGCCACTGCGTTGTCCAGCAGTGGGTGCCTGGGCGGTGCCCCTGGGGTGGCCACAAGACAAGGGACAGATGACTTTGGAGTCGGGCAGAGATCCGTCTGATTCCCGACAGTGCCCTTACCCGCTGTGTGCCCTTGGCTATGGGTACGTGGCCGCACCAACTGTCCCACGTGATAATATCCAATTGCGTTCTCGCCAAGGAAGTCTGGGAAATGGTTGATACCTAAGAACTTTGGTTTTGCTGTTTGTAAAACATTAATAATGCCATGATACAAAAAGAGAATAACCGGCAGGTCTGTCGTACGGATTAAAAGAGAGGCTGTGGACAGGACCTGGCCCAGCTGCTCACCCACGTCCCCTCGTGGTATCCTCCCACATGCGTTTTAAACATGTTGCCTGCTGAATATGCATTCATGCTGGTTGTTTTTAAACCTCTTGTGTTAATGGAAGTATGCATTGTGTTTAGATAAAGCTATTTTTAAAATACATCTTTTTTATAATATTATTTTGATCTATATCATCATGCATTTAGCAAGTAGCCATCTCTCCTAGATCCTTTAGAAAGCAGATGGGTTATACATGATAAATCTTCAGTGCCTAGTAGAATCTGATACAGAGAAGGCATTCAGGTATGTAATGAACTGTGTGCTATTCACATAAGACGGCATCCCATTTTGCCTCGATGTGAATCCTAATTACAGAAAAATTGAATTCTTGACCTCCAAGTGTCTGTGTGGTGACTCTGAGTGCGACTGCGACTGTTCCCTGAGCTGTGTCCCCCGCCGTCCCCACTGCTGCGGGCACTGGTGCTCAGACCCAGCAGGAGCTCGTTCCTCAGTGTGGACACCGGGTTTCAGGGCCGTTGTCCTCATCGAAGCCGGAGCTGCGGAATCTCGGGAGCTCGAGCAGAAGCCGAAGTTCAAGCCTGTTTTCCCTCCTGATCAGAGAGCCGAGCTGCCTCCCTGTGTGTGGAGAGGTTCAACAGCCGTGGCTGCTTCCCCTGTTCCCCAGGCTGGCCTGAAGCCCTAGGAGATGAGATGGGCTTTCTCCGCGTCCCTCTTGCTTAGTTGTGGCAGAAACAGACACACGTGGTCCAGTGGCCATCAGCCTGGTCGGTCAGCGCAGGGCCGGGGACGTGGGCTCTGCCTCCCAGGCGTCCTGCACCTGCATTTTGTCCTCTTTCCATCCCCGCCTTCCCTGGGTCCTGTTTCGCCCCTGTCCCCGTCACCTTCCTCCTTGGCAAACCCTGAGGCACCTTAAATTCAGTACGGATGGCCAGGTGGCAAGAGCTGTGATAAAGCCTGAGTTGGAATTAATAACCTTTAGGAAACGTTCCTAAAGAGGTTCAGCCAGAGTTGATTGCTGTGGCCCCGTCTCAGGGGAAAGGATTTTCTCTTGACTGTGTTTTAGGTCCCCGGGAACTTTTAACTTTCCAAATCACAGCCCTCCGTACCTGATTGCCTACCACATGTTAGTGGCAAAATAGCATCTTTAATATAAGGGGTCATCATTTTGTATCCTTTTGCATTTAAAGAAGGGCTTTGCGTCTCTCACCATCTTTCGAGTGCTTTACGTGACACGATAACGACCGCTCGGCACTATCCTGGGCTGTTTCCACCCGCTGGCCCTGGCCGGACGCATGAGGAAGACCGCTGCACAGGGGAGCAGGTACAGACCCTAGTGGAGAAGAGAGCCGCGCGCGGGCCAGTGAAAGTGAGGGAGGGTGTGGTTTGGGTTGGGGCAGGAGAGGGGAGAGCGTGCGTGCATGTGTGTGCGTGCCACACGTGTGCACTGTGCAGAGATCTGGGAGAATCCCGCTCCAGGGGCTGCCGTGGGCCTGACACAGGCAGTGTCCGCAGGTCCAGGGGCAGACAGAGTGGGGGCCAAGCCGGCCGTGCCGGGAGTGGGAAGTAGCCGGGCCGCCTTGTGAGGTGGGAGGCTGGCGGGCTGGGTCCTGGAGGGCCCTGCAGGCCCAGCTCTAAGGACGGTGGGACGTGTGGCCAAGGGCAGGGGAGGGGCGGCTAGCCCATCCATCCTTTCCACGTGTATGTATCCAGCTGCTGCTTGTGCAGCGCGTGCGGGGCTTGAGGGAGCACAGGTCCTTGCGGCCTGCCCCCGGGGGCGGGCCTGTGCCTCCGGGGACCGGGGCTGCGGGGTGGGGGCGGGGCAGAGCAGGGGCGGAGTGCAGCGGCCGCGGGAGGACTTGGGGGCCGTCTGGCGAGAGCTGCTGGCAGTGCCAGCTGGGGGTTCTGGATGCCCGTGATGCCTGGTGTCAGAGGAGCAGCGACACTGGTGCTGCTGGTGGAGATGGGGCGCCTGGGAGCCTGGGTGATGAGCAGTTCGGGTTCAGTGCTGGTCGGGAAGTGTGCCCTACATCCGGTCAGTGGGGCTGCGGGAGGACAGGCGGGCTGCCCGTGAAAACTGGGTGCGGTCGGCATCTCTTCGGGTTCAGGGCCGAGGCCCTGGCCTTGGGTTGGGGACGGGCCCTGGGCCTGCAGCGCCCGCTGGCCGGGGATGGGGAAGCTGAGGCAGCGGCGAGGGTGGGGAGCTCGCGGGCTGGTTCCTGTGCCCCACCCCCGCCCCGTTACCAAGTCCAAGCTCGCTCTGCTCGCCACACCACAGGCCAGCGGCCGAGAGGTGAGGTACCTGGGCAAGGAATAACGACTTTATTCGGAAAGCCAGCGAACCGGGAAGACGGTGGGCTCATATCCCGAAGACCCATCTTGCCTGCGTTAGAATTCAGCCTCCTCTTATACTACAAGGGAGGGAGTAAAGTCGGACACTTCCTGGTTCCCATCGGGCCCCCGGAGGGGAGGTGTTACTTTCTTGCTCCTGCCGTCATTCACGGGCGGGGGCCCTGCTCAGGGTACCTCCTGGGAGCCAAACGGGGTATTTTAGCTTAACACTCATTGCCTGGGAGGCAGGGTTCCCAGACGTCGGCCATTATGGATAATTTAAGCTCGTAGGCAACAGCCCTTGAATGATGAATGTGTGATAGAAGACAGACGGTTCTTCCCTGTTACCCCAAGCGCCCAGGCCGGGGAGGCGAGGCCCCAGGGCCGCCCGTGGGCCTCGCCTGCCTCCTGGGCCCTGCGTCTCCCCGCCCCCCC
>RJWK010023957.1:0-28729 GCA_004363435.1 Platanista minor | reverse complement strand
TTTTTTTTTTTTTTTAGATTCCATATATATGCGTTAGCATAGTGTTTGTTTTTCTCTTTGACTTACTGCACTCTGTATGACAGACTCTAGATCCATCTGCCTCACTACAAATAACTCAGTTTTGTTTGTTTTTATGGCTAATATTCCATTGTATATATGTGCTACATCTTCTCTATCCATTCATCTGTCTGTGGACATTTAGGTTGGCTCCATGTCCAGGCCATTGTAAATAGTGTTGCAGTGAACATTGTGGTACATTTTGAATTATGGTTTTCTCAGAGTATATGCCCAGTAGTGGGATTGCTGGGTCATATGGTAGTTCTATTCTTAGCTTTTTAAGGAAGCTCCATACTCTTTCCATAGCGGTTGTATCAATTTTCATTCCCACCAGCAGTGCAGGAGGGTTCCCTTTTCACCACACCCTTTGCAGTATTTATTGTTTCCAGATTTTTTGATAATGGCCATCTGACCGGCGTGAGGTGATACCTCAGTGTAGTTTTGATTTGCATTTCTCTAATAATTAGTGATGTTGAGCATCTTTTCATGTGCCTCGTGGCCATCTGTATGTCTTTCTTGGTGAAATGTCCATTTAGGTCTTCCACCCATTTTTTAACTGGATTGTTTGTTTGTTTGTTTGTTTGATATTGAGCTTCATGAGCTGTTTGTATATTTTGGAGATTAATTTTTTGTCTGTTGTTACATTTGCAAATATTTTCTCCCATTCTGAGAGTTGCCTTTTTGTCTTGTTTAAGTTTAATTAAGTCCCATTTGTTTATTTTTGTTTTTATTTCCATTACTCCAGGAGGTGGGTCAAAAAAGATCTTGCTGTGGTTTATGTCAAAGAGTGTTCTGCCTGTGTTTTCCTCTAAGAGATTTCTAGTGTCTGGCCTTACATTTAGGTCTCTAATCCATTTTGAGTTTATTTTTGTGAATGGTGTTAGGGAGTGTTCTTTATTTCATTCTTTTACATGTAGCTGTCCAGTTTTCCCAGCGCCACTTATAGAAAGGCTGTCTTTTCTCCATTGTATGTTCTTGCCTCCTTTGTTGTCAATTAGGTGCCCATATTTGTGTGGGTTTTTTATCTCTGGGCTTTCTATCCTGTACTGTTGATCTATATTTCTGTTTTTGTGCCAGTACCATACTGTCTTGATTACTGTATCTTTGTGGTAGAGTTTGAAGTCAGGGAGCCTGATTCCTCCAACTCTGCTTTTCTTTCTCAAAATTGCTTTAGTTATTCGGGGTCTTTGATATATTGATTTGCGTATATTGAGGAATCCTTGCATCCCTGGGATAAACCCCACTTGATCATGGTGTATGATCCTTTTAATATGCTGTTGGATTCTGTTTCTAGTATTTTGTCCAGTATTTTTGCTTGTATGTTCATCAGTGATATTGGTCTATAATTTTCCTTTTTGTGATATCTTTTTGTGGTTTTGGTATCAGGGTGGTGATGGTGGCTTCGTAGAATGAATTTGGGAGTGTTTCTCCTTCTGCAGTTTTTTGGAAGCGTTTGAGAAAGATTGGTATTATTAGCTCTTCTCAAAATGTTTGATAGAATTCACCTGTGAAGCTGTCTGGTCCTGGACTTTTGTTGGAAGATTTTAAATTATGGTTTCAATTTCGTTGCTTGTGATAGGTCTGTTTATATTTTCTAACTCTTCCTAGTTCAGTCTTGGAAAATTGTACCTTTCCGAGAATTTGTCCATTTCTTCGTTGTTGTCCATTTTATTGGCATATAGTTTTTTGTAGTAGTCTCTTATAATCCTTTGTATTTCTGCAGTGTCAGTTGTGATTTCTCCATTTTCATTTCTAATTTTATTGATTTGTGTCCTTTCGCTTTTTTCTTGATGAGTCTGGCTAAGGGTTTATCATTTTGTTTATCTTCTCAAAGAACCAGCTTTCAGTTTTATTCATCTTTGCTATTGTTTTCTTCATTTCTATTTCATTTATTTCTGCTCTGATGTTTATGATTTCTTTCCTTCTACTGACTGTGGGTTTTCTTTGTTCTTCTTTCTCTAGTTGTTTTAAGTGTAGGGTTAGATTGTTTATTTGAGACTTTTCTTTTTTCTTGAGGTGAGATTGAATTGCTAAATACTTCTCTCTTAGAACTGCTTTTGCTGTGTCCCATAGGTTTTGGGTTGTCAAGTTTTTGTTGTCATTTTTTTCTAGGTATTTTTAAATTTCTTCTTTGAGTTCTTCGGTGATCTGTTGGTTATTTAGTTGCGCACTGTTTAGCCTTTATGTATTTGTGTTTCTTACAGTTTTTTTCCTGTAATTGATTTCCAGTCTCATAGTGTTGTGGTCAGAAAAGATGCTGGATACAATTTCAATATTCTTAAAATTGATTTGTGAGGCTTGACTTGTGACCCAAGATGTGATCTATCCTGGAGAATGTTCCATGTGCACTTGGGAAGGAAATGTATTCATCCAATTTTGGGTGGAATGTTCTATAAATATCAGTTAAATCTACCTGGTCTATTGTGTCATTTAAAGCTTGTGTTCCCTTATTTCTCTTTGGATGATCTATCCATTGGTGTAAGTTGGGTATTAAAGTCCCCTACTATTATTGTATTACTGTCGATTTCTCATTTCATGGTTGTTAGCATTTGCCTTATGTATTCAGGTGCTCCTATGTTGGGTTCATAAACATTTATAATTGTTACATCTTCTGCTTGAATTGATCCTTTGATCATTATGTAGTGTCCCTCATCTCTTGTAACAGTTTTTATTTTAAAGTCTATTTTATCTCATGCGAGTATTGCTACTCCAGCTTGCTTTTGATTTCCATTTGCAAGGAATATCTTTTTCCATCCCTTCACTTTCAGTCTGTACGTGTCCCTAGGTCTGACGTGGGTCTCTTTTAGATGGGATATATATGGGTCTTGTTTTGTATCCATTCAGCTAGTTTGTGTCTTTTGGTTGGGGTGTTTAATCTATTTACATTCAAGGTTATTATTGATATGTATGTTCCTATTACCATTTTCTTAATTGTTTTGGGTTTGTTTTTCTGGGTCTTTTTCTTCTCTTGTGTTTCCCATGTAGAGAAGTTTCTTTAACATTTGTTGTAAAGCTGGTTTGGTGGTGCTGAATTCTCTTAGCTTTTGCTTGTCTGAAAAGCTTTTGACTTCTCTGTCGAATCTGAATGAGATCCTTGCTGGGTAGAGTAATCTTGGTTGTAGGTTTTTCTCTCATCATTTTAAGTATATCCTGCCATTCACTTCTGGCCTGCAGAGTTTCCATTGAAAAATCAGCTGATAACCTTATGGGGATTCCTTTGTATGTTATTTTCTGTTTTTCCCTTTCTGCTTTTAATATTTTTTCTTTGAATTTAATTTTCATTAGTTTGATTAATATGTGTCTTGGTGTGTTTTTCCTAGGGTTTATCCTGTATTGGACTCTCTGCTTCCTGGTCTTGGGTGACTATTTCCTTTCCAATTTAGGGAAGTTTTGACTATAATCTCTTCAAATATTTTCTCCGACCTTTCTTTTTCTCTTCTTTTTCTGGGACCACTATAATTTGAACGTTGGTGTGTTTAGTGTTGTCCTAGAGGTCCCTGAGATTGTCTTCAATTCTTTTCATTCTTTTTTCTTTATTCTGCTCCTTGGCTGTTATTTCCACCACTTTGTCTTCCAGCTCACTTATTCATTCTTATGCCTCAGTTATTCTGTTATTGATTCTTTCTGTTAGATTTTTCCTCAGTTATTGTGCTGTTCATCTCTGTTTGTTTGTTCTTTAGTTTTTCTAGAATTTTGTTAAACACTTCCTGTATTTCCTCAATCCATGCCTCCTCCATTCTATTTCCGAGATTCTGGATCATCTTTACTATCATAACTCTGGGTTCTTTTTCAGGTAGATTGCCTAGTTCCTCTTCATTTATTTGGTCTTGTAGGTTTTTACCTTGCTCCTTCATCTGTGCCATATTGTTTGATTGTCTCTTTTTTTTAAATTTATTTTTTTTGGTTGCGTTGGGCCTTTGTTGCTGTGCGCAGGCTTTCTCTGGTTGCGGCGAGCGGGGACTACTCTTCGTTGTGGTGCACAGGCTTCTCATTGCAGTGGCTTCTCTTGTTGCAGAGCACAGGCTCTAGGCACGCAGGCTTCAGTAGTTGTGGCTCGTGGGCTCAGTAGTCGTGGCCCACAAGCTGTAGAGCACAGGCTCAGTAGTTGTGGTGCATGGGCTTAGTTCCTCCATGGCATGTGGGATCTTCCCGGGCCAGGGCTCGAACCTGTGTCCACTGTATTGGCAGGCAGATTCTTAACCACTGCGCCACCAGGGAAGCACCCCCTTTTTCTTTTTTTTTTTATGAGTGGGATTGTGTTCCTGTCTTGCTGGTTGTTTGGCCTGAGGCCTCCAACACTGGAGTTTGTCGGCTATTGGGTAGAGCTGGGTCTTGGTGCTGAGATGAGGAACTCCGTGAGACCTCACTCCAGTGAATATTCTCTGGGGTCTGAGGTTCTCTGTTAGTCCTGTGGTTCGGACTCGGAGTTCCCACCACAGGAGCTTCGGCCTGACCCCCAACTCGTGAACCAAGATCCTGCAAGCCGTGTGAGGTGGGAAAAAAAAACAATAACAAAGTAAAAAATAAAATTAGACTAGGAAACTAACCAATATGTTAGAAAGAATATAAAGATAAAAATTTAGATGAATCAGCAACCTGGAAGGTACATCAGTATCAAAATTGTAAAAAAGTGGAGAGGAAAAAAAATTGGGAAATGCCTTGGCTGTGGAGGACGGGGCCTAAGCAAGGGTGAGGTTTGGGTGGTAGGCGGGGCCAATGCTCAGAACCCACAGGGCTGGAAAAGGCCTGGGGGCTGTGGGGGGTGGGGCTTAGGCTCTCAAGGAGCAGAAGGGGCCCAGGCATGCCCCGCACCCTTGCTCTCAGAGGGCAGCAGACCTCACTTGGGAGCCCAACAGGTTTCTTGGGCTCGAGTGGGTGGGGCAATCTCCTTCGGCTCCTCTCCTGCTCCACCTAGATGGCTCCTCCCGTCTGCCTCTCCTGATCTCCTCGGCCTCCCTCCTCTGCCCCCAGGACCCACGTAGCCTGGATGGGGCTTTGGAGGGCAGGGAACCTGTCTAGGAGCTCAGCAGGCTCCCCGTGCCCGAGTGGGCAGAGCAGTCGCCCTCCTCTCCTCTCCCTCCTCCCAGCTGGCTCCTCCTGCCTGCCTCTCCTGATCTCCCCAGCCTCAGGGTCACCCATCCTGTCTGGCCTCCACTTCTCCTTCCCCCTCAGTACCCCTACGTCCTACTGGTTCACTTTAGGGTTCCCTCCCATCAGAGTCTCCCACCAGTGGCCGGCAGGTGCCCTCGTTGTGGGGAGGCGCAAACTCTGCATCTTCCCACACTGCCATCTTGGCTGCCCCTCCTACTGGTGAGCTTTTTCATTTCGTAATTTTCTTGTTTCTAGTTGTGGCATTTTCTTTTAAGACTAGAAGAGTTCCTTTTATCATTTAAAGCTGGTTTGGTGGTGCTGTATTCTTTGAGCTTTTGCTTGCCTGTGAAGCATTTTATTTTTCCATCAAATCTGAAGGAGAAACTTGCTGGGTAGACTATTTTTTGTGATAGGTTTTCCCCTTTCATTGCCTTAAATATATTATGCCACTCCCTTCTGGCCTGCAGAGTTTCTGCCTAAAAATCAGCCCCCAGCTGTATGGGAGTTCCCTTGTATGTAACTTGTTGCTTTTCCCTTGCTGCTTTTTAATATTCTTTCTTTATCTTTAATTTTCGTCATTTTAATTACAATGTGTCTTGGTGTGGTCCTCTTTGGGTTAATACTGTATGGGATTCTCTGCACTTCCTGGACTTGGGTGAGTGTTTCATTTCCCATGTTAGAGTCATTTTCAGCTACTGTTTCTTCAAGTATTTTCTCAGGCCCTTTCTTGCTTCTTCTAAGACCCCTTTAATGAAAATGTTAGTGTGCTTGATCTTGTCCCAGAGGTCTCTTAAACTGTTCTCATTTATTTTCATTCCTTTTTCCATTTAGCAGCAGTGATTTCCACTATGTCTTCCAGCTCATGATCCATTTCTTTGTATCATTTAGTCTACTGTTGATTACTTCTAGTGTATTTTTCATTTTATTTATTGTATTCTTTATCTCTGGTTGTTCTGTATGTTTATGCTTTGTTTCAAAAAAAAACAAAAAAAACCAACTTCTAGCTCTGTGCATCCATTCTTTTCCCATAGTCCTTTGAGCATCTTTACAATCACTACTCTGAAATCTTTTTCAAGTAGATTGCCTATCTCCACTTCACTTAGTTGTTCTTCTGGGGTTTTATCTTGTTCCTTTGTCTGGAACATGTTCCTCTGCGCCTCATTTTGGCTAAGCTGGTATTTGTATTTTTAAGTATGTGGAAGGTTAGTTATGTTTCTCAAGCTTGGAGAAGTGGTCCTCTGTAGGAACCGTCGTATGCATCCCAGCAGCACCCTCCCTACTGTCACCCAAGTTATATGCTCTGTGAGTTCCCCATAAGAGGGCTTCGTGGGTTCTTCTGTTGTAGCAGGCTGACTATGTGGGTGGTCTGGTAGGCTTGGTTGACCCCTGGCCCTGTTGGCCAGGACCTGCCTTGTGTATATGCTGCTGGCTGCTGTTTAGTGGGGTCTGGTCATGAGGCGGCTGGCTGCAGGACCTTAGGGGGCCCTGGTTAGTGCTGGCTCACTGGTGGGCAGAGTCAGGGTTCAGAAGACTTCAGGGCTATTGCCCACCCACTGGTGGGTGAAGCCAGGTCCTGGGGTTAGTGCCAGACTACTGGTAGGCAAAGCCAGGTCTTGGAGTCTGGCTGCAGGGCCAAGGAGTCACAGAGCTGGTGTCAGATCACTGGTGGGAGGTACCAGTTTCTGACACAGTTGGGTATGTGGTCTGAGGTGTCCTGAAGCTTCTGTTGGCCTGCTAGCAGGCAGGGCCAGGGCCCAGCTGGTCCCAAGGTAGGGTCTGGCTTGCTGCGGGTGGGCTGGATCCACATGCTCTGGGATTGTGGTTTTCTTGCATGTGGTATCTGCCCCCTGGTGGATGAGGCTGGTCTAGAGGCTAATGCAGGCTTTCTGGAGGGCAGGGCCTGTTACCCTGCCCACTGGTGCATGGAGCTGGGTTTTGGCCCTCTGGTGAGCAGGGCCCTGTCTAGAAGCATGTAGCTTCGGGCTCAGGAAGTCTTTAGGCAGCCTGTCTGCTGATGGGTGGGGCTGTGTCCCCAACCAGTTAGTTTTTCGGCCTGAGGCATCCCAGCCCTGGCGCCTGTAGGCTGTTGGATGGGGCCAGGTCTTGGCACTAATGAGCTAGAGGGAGGGTCCCAAGATGGTGGCCACCAGCAGTAGTATTCACACAGTAGAAAGCTGCCAAGTGTGGCTGTTGCCAGTGTCTATACAGGGTGAGGTGCAGCTGCCTCCTGCCTCTCCAGGAAACTCTCCAAGGCCAGCAGGTAGCTCTGTCTTAGGTTTCTATCAGATTACTGCTTTTTCCCTGAGCCCCAGTGCACATGAGATTTTGTGAGCGCCCTTTAAGAGTGAAGTCTCTCTTCCCCCCAGTCCTGTGGGGCTCCCAAAATTAAGCCCCACTGGCCTTCAAAGCCAAATGCTCTGGGGGCTCATCTTCCCAGTGCAGGACCCCTGGGCTGGGGAGCCCAACATGGGGCTCAGAACTCTCCTGTAGGAGAACCTCTGCAATATAATTATTCTTCAGTTTGTGGGTTGCCCACCCAGGGGTATGAGACTTGATTATATCGCAAGTCCACCCCTCCTACCCTTCTCATTGTGGTTCCTTCTTTATGTCTTTATCTGTAGAATATTTTTTTCTGGGAGGTTCATCGATGGTTCTGCAGATAGTTGTGATTTTGGTGTGCTCATTAGAGGAGGTGAGCTCAGGGTCTTTCTACTCCATCCTGGCTGATCTCCACCAAGGTAAATAAGTTTTAAATGTAATCCTCAATCAAGATCTGGTTCATTTGAGGTTTTAACGTTTTCCTGCTGCCAAACTTGAAATATTTCAAGGAAAGGTTTTCAAAGATATTTACCCCCAGGCTGACATCTTTGGGCAACCTTCTAGTCACTCCTGTTTTGATACTTCATATAATTCAGGTAAACACTCAGCTGAAGTGAAGTACTCAATCAAAGTGCATAGCTCCCTGTCCCAAACTCTTCTCCATCCTGTGTTCTTCTCACCTCCTATTAATTCTACTTCTCATTCAACAGGCTTTAGTGTTCGCATCTCTGGGTAGCATCAGGGAGAAGAAAGAAGTGTCTGTTTCCATGGGCAACACACTTGGGTGAACATATGAGGGAGGCACGTATGTCTTTATTTTCATCACATTTGCTTGGCTCTGGTGCCCAACTGCAGCTGATGGCTACTGTCAGCTCCATCATCCCGGATGTATCCAGTCCTGGCTTTTTCTTGTGACAGTTAGATGATCTTCAGCTACCTAGGTGGGTCCTCCTGCAGCTTTGCCATTGGGTGATCCTGTGGAGACATGACCACTTCCTCCCAGCTTCTGGTGCCTGGTTCACCCAACATCTTTGTGGTCACTTTAGCTTAGCAGCAAGGGTGACCTGCAGATTTTTCCTCTCAGCAAAGTTCATCAAAAAGCCAACACTAGTCCTCTATTGCCTTGAGTCAAATTCCCCAGAAACGACTGATTATGGTGATCATTTCACAGTATATACAGATATCAAATCATTATGTTATACATCTGCAACTAATATAATGCGGTATGTCAATTATACTTCAAAAAAATAATTCCCCAGGGAAAGACTCTGAGCTAAGGATTTGGGTGAAAATGATTTGTTAAGGAAATGCTTTCAGAAAAAGACCAGTAAGGGAGTAGGGGTACTGGCAGGGGGAAGAGGGGGAGAAGGGATTCTTAGGGGAGGGTGGATGCAGCCTGATTCCTCAGAATTCTGGAATGTAAATGAGCCTCAGAGATGTTGGGACCTGAGCAGGGGGGCCAAGCAGTCATCTCCCACACCCAAGACACACACACCCCAACACACATCCATCTATCTATCTATCATCTATCTGTCTTATCTATCTATCTATCTATATCTATCCAATCCATCTATCTGCACCAGTCATTAGTTAAGGGCCACAAGGCTGGGAATACCTGGGGCTCTGCACTCATGCAGGCAAAGTCGGCTCCAGGAAGCTGAGGAAGTCTTCTGGAAAAATCACAGGTGCAGAGCTCTGGAGGCAAAAGCAAAGGGGGAAGCAGGGGAGAAGGGTGCAGAGAAGACCATCCCAGCGGTCTGCACAGGGCTCAGATAATGACTGCTACATCTGTGTTTAGAATCACTTTGAGACTTCAGGGAAGAATTTCCTTAGTTCCTTCTGCATTCTCTAGACAGGGCAGGGGGCAACACACGATGCTCCTCCCTGCCTCACAAATCCTGTTCCCCGGATGTTCCCTCTACTTCCAACCTTACATGTTCATTCTGGCAGAGCTAGATGAGCAGCTCGTTAGGTCCATATACCCACAGCACTCACAACCCTTTCATCTCACAACTGGCCATTTGGCCATTGCCAGTCCTGTCATTTTTGTCACATCAGTCCTTGGTTTTGTGGGCTTCTGTGTGTGTCCACATGTGTCTGTGTGCACACACGTATATGTACGAAAGCATGAGTCATGGGGGAAAGGGAAGCAGAACTCACCATTTTTGTCTCAAATGATCAATTATTCACATCTTAAAGTAGGAGGGTTGCCTTTTTTATTATTAATTAATTTGGGTTTTGGCTGTATTGGGTCTTTGTTGCGGTGAGCGGGCTTCTCATTGCAGTGGCTTTTGTTGTGGAGCACGGGCTCTAGGTGTGTGGGCTTCGGTAATTGTGGCACATGGGCTCAGTAGTTGTGGCTCGTGGGCTCTAGAGAGCAGGCTCAGTAGTTGTGGCGCGCGGGCTTACTTGCTCTGCGGCATGTGGGATCTTCCCGGGCCAGGGCTCAAACCCGTGTCCCCTGGCTTGGCAGGTGGATTCTTAACCACTGGGCCACCAGGGAAGTCCAGGGTTGCCTTTTTGAAGTGCATCCAGTGCTCCCCTTTCTTCATCCAGTGTCAGATCATTTTAGCCCAGATGGCTGGGCAGGGCCTAAGGTGGAGCTGGCATCTTCCTCTTAGGCTACTGGACCTTTTCTTCTGCTCTCCATACATCCTGTTCTCCCTGTCACAGACTGCCCCTGCCGGCTCCCTGTTCCTTCTGGCTGCATGCTGGGTCTCTTTAGTTCTGTACTTATTTCTTGGAAAAGTGCCTGTAGAAATACCAGTCACTTGTGCTCACCGCTCTAGTCGGTTGAGGGATATTCAGTTATGTGCATGTTGTGAGTTAGATGACCAGGCATAGGATTCCCCAAATCTGCCCTACTAGTCATACCCCTCCATGTGCTGAAACTGTACCAACGAGGTAGAATAGCAGGAGGATGGCGGAAGTGCTACTGTGTTAATCGATGTGGGGAGCGGATATATTATAAAGCATTAGCTAAGGTGTTTCCTCTGTTCGCTGTTCTCTCATACCTGGTCCTCATCAGGGCACCAGATGGGGCCCCCATTGCTCCATGAGGAGTTATCACCATAGAAACAGCAAAGCAAGGCATCAACTTTTTAATCAAAATATCGTTGACTTACAGTATTGTGCTACAAATGAACCTATCTATGAAACAATCACAAACATAGAGAACAGGCTGGTGGTTGCCATGGGGGAGGGAGTTGAGGGAGGGTTGGAGTGGGAGGTCGGCGCTAACAGATGTGAGCTTTCATATAGAGAATGGAAACACAATATAGAGAATGGAAACACAACAAGGTCCTACTGTGTAGCACAGAGGATTATATTCAATATCCTGTGATAAACCATAATGGAAAAGAATATAAAAGAAGAATGTATATGTATGACTGAGTCACTTTGTTGTACAGCAGTAATTAACACAACATTGTAAATCAACTATATTTCAATGAACACAGAGCAATACTGTATTAGTTTCAGGTGTGCAGCAAAGTGATTCAGTTATATATTTTTTTTTCTCAGATTCTTTTCCATTATAGGCTATTACAAGATATTGAATAGAGTTCCTTGTGCTGTACAGTAGGTCCTTGTTGTTTAACAGATACACATCACTCTATATAAAACAGATAATCTCATACCCCTAATTGATCCCTCCCTCACCTCCTTTTCCCCTTTGGTAACCGTAAGATTGTTTTCTATGTCTGTGAGTCTGTTTCTGTTTTGTAAATAAATTCATTTGTATTATTTTTTAGATTCCACATATAAGTGTAATATTTCTCTTTCTCTGACTTCACTCAGTATGATAATCTCTAAGTCCATCCGCATTGCTGCAAATGGCATTATTTCATTCTTTTTTCTTTTTATGAGTTGTACTCTATTGTATATATGTACCACATCTTTATCCATTCATCTGCTGATGGACACTTAGGTTGCTTCCATGTCTTGGCTCTTGTGAATAGTGCTGCAGTGAACATTAGGGTGCATATATCTTTTAGAGTTTTCGTCTTTTCTGGATATATGCTCAGGAGTAGGATTGCTGGATCATATCATATTTTTAGTTTTTTAAGGAACCTGCATATTGTTCTCCACAGTGGCTACACCAACTTACATTCCCACCAACAGTGTGGGAGGGTTCCCTTTTCTCCACACCCTCTCCAGCATTTATTGTTTGTGTTCTTTTTGATGATGATGGCCATTCTGACTGGTGTGAGGTGATGCCGCATCATGGTTTTGGTTTGCATTTCTCTAATAATTAGTGATGTTGAGTTTCTTTTCTTGTGCCTGTTGGCCATGTGTATGTCTTCTTTGGAGAAATGTTTATTTAGTTCTTCTGCCCAATTTTTGATTGGGCTGTTTTGTTTTGATTTGATATTGCTTTGTATGAGCTGTTGGTATCAAATTCTTAAATTCTAGTCTTAGATTAACTTGTGTGCATTCTGTAGTAGTACAAAGCTGTCTTTTTGATGCGTCTTTTCTTACAATTGTGGGATAACTCTCTAGAGCCCAGATTCCTTCTTCTATTTCCTACTCTCTTCAAGCAAACCCAGCTGAGTTTAAAATCTAACCAGCTTGTATGGTGGTCCTGTTTCCGCTCTAGCACATGGAGGACAAAAACTGCACTAGACCAGAGTGCTTTTCATTCCTTTTCTCTTTGCTTTTGAGCTTAAACATTTGTTTTCCTAACACAGTCATCTGTAGTCTATCTTCTGGGGTTCTCCACAATAAGAAATATAAATGTACCAAGTTCTGAGTCTATTACAACATCTATTTTTCAAACAGATCATGCCCATCTTTACTCTTCTGTCTATCTAAATGAGGCAATTTTAGCCAGGAAGCATCCTCCCATTACCCCAATGTCGAACTCAGGCCAGGACTGCATTATTGAGGTCCTGACTGGCTTGCATTTACTGTGTTTTTCATCCTGTTCTTCCCTGGGATTCCTGTAAACAAAATGTCCAGGCACACCTAGATTTTATTTCTAGCCTTTGAGTTTATTGATAATTATACATTAGTCAGGGTAGGCTGAGTTATGCTGTAGTAACAAACAACTCCAAATCTTAGTGACTTACAATGATAAAGTTTTAATTTTTACTCATATTATCTACTTATTGTGACACATTGCTATGGTTTTGCTCCATGTCATCTTCATTCTGGGACCAGACTAGCAGAGTAGCCTCTACCTGAAATATTGCCGGTTGCTGTGGCAGAGAGAAGAGAGACATGGAGAAGCCACATACTGGCTCTTAAGGCTTCTGCCTAGAAGTAACACATTATTTCTGCCCTTATTTCATTGATTAAAGCAAGTCACATGGCCACTCCTGAATTCAACTGTGTAAGAATTTATAACTCTTGCAGAAGCATCTAAGGAAGGAAAGCTAGGATATGTGGCCAACAATAATACAATCTATCAGAATATGCCTTAACTTAGGTAATGTAGTCTTGTATAATAAATAATAAGTTCCTCAGGCATTTTTGTCTATTTATTGATAAGAGAAATTCCATCACCCACTGTGATTGAAACCAATGTTTGGGTCATGAAATGCTGAACTGAATTAAAGGTATATAATTAGCAACCCAAAATTAAGTTGATACATGGTGAGGAGGTGGTGAATCCAAGGAACTTCACAGACTGTATGAATCCAAGATGTTAGTCACGCCATGGTTCCCTTCTTAGCTCTGGATACATAGTTTGGGAGTATGGATCCACAACCACCTGCCTATGCTCAGAGGTTGTGAACCAGAGGCCCCTGAGGCATATGTGGAATGTAGATGCTTTCTTCAGAGACATACTGCCCCTCTATGCTGTCCTTGCTGAGAAACAGATTAAAGGAGAAAACAAGCTGTGAGAGCAAAACAGCATCCTCCCCACAGCTGCCTAAAAGCCTGTTGGAAGCACGGGCTGTTCTGAAGTCAGCCTTAAATGGAACTAAAAGAATCTCATTTCCCAATAATCTCATACCAGCCTGAGCTATGCCATCGGCTTGCACAGCAGCACAATGAGACCTGGCCTTTCCCTGAAGTACGCTGGTCTTCGAATGCTGGTTTTGAGGGTGTCTTCACATGGCTGGGCACCCGTGAATCACGGTTCATGACCCACTGCTTCTCCTTCCTTCCTCCAGTGTCCTCTATGGAGGGACTGAGGATCGACAACCAGGTGGGGAACATACCAACTTTCTAAACAACCAACTATACCATTTATCATCTAAACCTAAATATTTTTGAGACCGAGAAACTCTGCTAAGAATGAACCATATGGTTGGAAATATTTATTAATTGACATCAACTGATCTTATGATGTTGATAGGCTTGTAAAATAGTCCTATTAAAAACTATTTTTAAAAACAAAATGCTTTCTACAAAATAAAAGTAATGTTTCCATGTACATTAAAGCAAATTTTATGAAAGCTTGTTTATATTAAGCATTTGAAATAAGGTAAACAAAATAATTATTCTTGGTACCTATTCACTTACTTTGATCTGCTTCTCAGCCATATCTCTTTCTCTGATATTTTTCTGAAAAATTTATTTTTATTTTTTATTTTTTATTAAAGTATAGTTGATTTACAATGTTTCAGGTGTACAGCAAAATGATTCACTTATATATGTATATATTCTTTTTCAGATTCTTTTCCATTATAGGTTATTATAAGATATTGAATATAGTTCCCTGTGCTATACAGTAAGTCCCTGTTGTTTATTTTATTTTATTTTATTTATTTTTTAATTAATTTATTTTTGGCTGCATTGGATCTTCGTTGCTGCCTGCAGGGTTTCCCTAGTTGCGGCCACCGGGGGCTACTCTTTGTTGGCGGTGCGTGGCCATCTCATTGTGGTGGCTTCTCTTGTTGCAGGGCATGAGCACTAGGTGTGCGGGCTTCAGTAGTTGTGGCACATGGGCTCAGTACTTGTGGCTTGCGGGCTCTAGAGCGCAGGCTCAGTAGCTGTGGCGCACAGGCTTAGTTGCTCCGTGGCATGTGGGATCTTCCTGGACCAGGGCTCGAACCCGTGTCCCCTGCATTGGCAGGCAGATCCTTAACCACTGTGCCACCAGGGAAGTCCCTATCTATTTTATGTACAGTAGTGTGTATCTGTTAATCTTAAATTCCTAATTTAACCCTCCCACCCCCCCAATTTCACCCTTGGTAATCATAAATTTGTTTTCTTTGCCTGTGTGTCTATTTCTGTTTCGTAAATAAGTTCATTTTTATCTTTTTTTTTTTAACACCCACATATAAGTGATACCATATGGTATTTGTCTTCCTGACTTACTTCACTTAGTATGATAATCTCCAGGTCCATCCATGTTGCTGCAGATGGCATTATTTTATTCTTTTTTATGGCTGAGTAATATTGCACCGTATATATGTACCACATCTTCTTTATCCATTCGTCTGTCGGTGGACATCTAGGTTGTTTCCATGTCTTGACTGTTGTGAATAGTGCTGCTGTGAACGCTTGAGTGCATGTATCTTTTTGAATTATGGTTTTCTCTGGATGTATGCCCAGAAGTGGGATTGCTGCATCATATGGCAACTCTAGTTTTCTGAGGAACCTCCATACTGTTTTCCATAGTTGTACCAATTTACATTCCCACCAACAGCATTCCTACCCTCTCCAGCATTTATTGTTTGTAGACTTTTGATGATGGCCATTCTGACTGGTGTGAGGTGATATCTCATTGTAGTTTTTTTTTTTTAATTTTTATTTATTTTTGGCTGCATTGGGTCTTCATTGCTCTGCGCAGGCTTTCTCTAATTGTGGCGAGCAGGGGCTTCTCTTGTTGCGGAGCACGGGTTGTAGGCACACGTGCTTCAGTAGATGTGGCATGTGGGCTCAGTAGTTGTGGCTCACAGGCTCTAGAGCTTAGTTCCTTTGTGGCATGTGGGATCTTCCCGGACCAGGGCTTGAACCTGTGTCCCCTGCATTGGCAGGCAGATTCTTAACCACTCTGCCACCAGGGAAGTCCCCTCTTTGTAGTTTTGATTTGCATTTCTCTAATAATTAGCGATGTTGATCATCTTTTCATGTGCCTGTTGGCTATCTGTATGTTTTCTTTGGAGAAATGTCTATTTAGGTCTTCCCATTTTTCGAGTGGGTTGTTTGTTTTTGTTATTGAGTTGTATGAGCTGTTTGTAAGTTTTGGAAATCAAACCCTTTTCAGTCACATCATTTGCAAATATTTTCTCCCAGTCCATAGGTTGACTTTTCATTTTCTTTGGGGTTTCCTTTGCTATACAAAAGCTTTTAAGTTTGATTAGGTCCCATTTGTTTATTTTTGCTTTTATTTCTGTTGCCTTGGGAGACTGGCCTAAGAAAACATTGGTACGATTTATGTCAGAGGATGCTATGCCTCTGTTCACGTCTAGGAGTTTTACAGTGTCATGTCTTACATTTAAGTGTGTAAGCCATTTTGAGTTTATTTTTGTGTATGGAGTTAGGGTGTGTTCTAACTTCATTGATTTACACGCAGCTGTCCAACTTTCCCAACACCACTTCCTGAAGAGACAGAAAACCTTTCTTAAATGATTTAAATTTTTTTTTAAAAAATTGCCAGTAATCAGCTTCAAATGTGCATTTTATGGTTAGTAAATATAAAATTTCTCACACCTTCACTTGGCTCTTCTCTACATGCTATAATTAAGAAAATGCTATCTTTACAGGTACTAACATGCAAGTAATTGTAGAACAAATTCTGCTAAAAGGAGAATATGTTAAATTCTAATTTCCCTTATATTGAAATTTGTAAATATTTCAGCCCAAATATTTTCGCAGGTCTTATCTTCTGCTTCCATTGAAGGTTTCTTTCAGAATTTGGGGGGCATTTAAAAATTTTTTTCTTTAATGTCTTTATTTTTGGCTGTGTTGGGTCTTTGTTGCTGCATGTGGGCTTTCTCTAGTTGTGGCGAGTAGGGGGCTTTCATTGTGGTGTGTGGGCTTCTCATTGTGGTGGTTTCTCTTGTTGCAGAGCATGGGCTCTAGGCACACGGGCTTCAGTGGTTGTGGTACATGGGTTCAGTAGTTGTGGCTCACAGGCTCTAGAGCGCAAGCTCAGTAGTTGTGGTACTTGGGCTTAGTTGCTCCATGGCATGTGGGGTCCTCCCAGACCAGGGCTCAAACGCATGTTCCCTGCATTGGCAGGTGGATTCTTAACCACTGCGCCACCAGGGAAGTCCCCTGGGCACTTTTTTTTTACTTTTTTTTTTTGCGGTATGCGGGCCTCTCACTGTTGTGGCCTCTCCCGTCGCGGAGCACAGGCTCCGGACACGCAGGCCCAGCAGCCATGGCTCACGGGCCTAGCCGCTCCGCGGCACGTGGGATCATCCCAGACCGGGACACGAACCCGTGTCCCCTGCATCGGCAGGCGGCCTCTCAACCACTGCGCCACCAGGGAAGCCCCCCCTGGGCATTTTTAAATTGTGGTAAAACATACATAAAATTTACCATCTTAACCATTTTAAGTGTAAAGTTCAGTAGCATTAAGTACATTCACGTTGTTATGTAACCATTACCACCATCTACCTGTAGAACTCATTTCATCTTGCAAAAGTGAAATTCTGTACCATGAAACGATAGCTCCCCACCCTCCCATCCCTCCAGACTTTGGTAATCCCATCCTACTTTCTGGCTCTATAAATTTGACTACTCTACAAATGTCATACAAGTGGGATCATATTTATCCTTTTATGATGGCCTTATTTCACTTAGCACAGTGCCCTCAAGGTTCATCCATGTTGTGGCATGTGTCAGAATTTCCTACTTTTTGAAGGCTGAATAATATTCCATTTTATGTATATATCACATTTTGTTTATCCATTCATCCACCAATGGATACTTGGTTTGCTTCCACCTTTTGACTATTGGGACTAATGCTGTTATGAACATAGGAGTGCAAATATGTCTTGAAGTTCCTACTTTAAATTCTTTTGAGTATATACCCAAAAATGGAGTTGCTGGATCATAGAGTAGTTCCATTTTTAATTTTTTGAGGAACTGCCACTTTGTTTTCCATAGAGGCTGTACCATTTTATACTCCCCCAAACAGTACATAAGTGTTCCAATCTTACTATATCCTCACCAACACTTGTTATTTTGTTTTTGAAAGTAGCTGCCCTAATAGGTATGAGGTGGTATCTTATTGCGGTTTGAGTTTGCATTTCTGTATTGATTAATTATGTTGAGCATCTTTTCATGTGCTTTTTGGCCATTTGTATATATTAAGAAATGTCTATTTGATCCATTTTGAGCTTATTTTTGTGTATGATGTTAGGGAGTGTTCTAGTCTCATACTTTTACATGTACCTGTCCAGTTTTCCCAGCACCACTTATTGAAGAGGCTGTCCTTTCTCCACTGTACATTCCTGCCTCCTTTATCAAAGATAAGGTGACCATATGTGTGTGGGTTTATCTCTGGGCTTTCTATCCTGTTTCTGTGCCAGTACCATACTGTCTTGATTACTGTAGCTTTGTAGTACAGCCTGAAGTCAGGGAGCCTGATTCCTCCAGCTCCGTTTTTCATTCTCAAGATTGCTTTGGCTATTCAGGGTCTTTTGTGTTTCCATACAAATTATGAAATTTTTTGTTCTAGTTCTGTGAAAAATGCCATTGGTAGTTTGATAGGGATTGCATTGAATCTGTAGATTGCTTTGGGTAGTAGAGTCATTTTCACAATGTGGATTCTTCCAATCCAAGAACGTGTTATATCTCTCCATCTATTCGTATCATCTTTAATTTCTTTCATCAGTGTCTTATAATTCTCTGCATACAGGTCTTTTGTCTCCTTAGGTAGATTTATTCCTAGATACTTTATTCTTTTTGTTGCAGTGGTAAGTGGGAGTGTTTTCTTGATTTCACTTTCAGATTTTTCATCATTAGTGTATAGGAATGCCAGAGATTTCTGTGCATTAATTTTGTATCCTGCTACTTTACCAAATTCATTGATTAGCTCTAGGAGTTTTCTGGTAGCATCTTTAGAATTCTCTATGTATATTTGAGTGCTTTGCCCATTTTAATATTGGGTTGTTTTTGTTGTTGAGTTGTAGGAGTGCTTTACATAGTCTGGATATTAACCTCTTATCAGATATATGATTTGCAAATATTTCCTCCCATTCCTTGAGTGGCCTTTTTACTTTGTATCCTTCAGTGCATCAAAGTTTTAAATTTTGATGTAGTTCAATTAACCTGTTTTTTATTTTGCTACCTATCAAAATTAATTTTCATCAAAAAACTCAGTAATTTGTATCTATGATTCTTTCAAATGATAATCAAATTTACATGCTGCAGAATTAATAGATTCTACCTACAAAATAAGATATTCCAAAGTATATTTACAGAACGTGAAAATTAAATCTTACATCCCCTTTGTCCTATCATTGTTAATTTGTTCAGTTCCTCTGTAGCTTTAGTAAGGGACCCATGTCAACAGCTTCCTGTATGCAAGTGTTGCTTTCAAACTGCAATTAGGAAAAAAAAGGTTGAATGTTGAGGTTTTGAGGACTACAGTTGTTTAACATTTTGAATACAATGCAAACAAGCTTTAGATTACTCAGTTACGCAAAAGTTTAATACCATTTGCAGTACTCTGAATTTGACTCACAAAGTAATTTTTCAAAGGCTCAAACATCTCTAAACTGTTGATGATAGGCAGCAGACAAAAACTTGTATTGCCTTTTATCAGTGTTTTTAGTTTCCAGGCTCAGCTTCCACCAAAAAAAGAAAAAAATGCAGTTCAGTTGTAGTGATAAATATAAAAGTATTTAAAAAATTTGGCAAGTACAGCTGCTATTTTGATTGCAAGGTGTTTGAATGCAGTTGTGAACTATATGCTGCACAGGTTTCTTAATTTAGTAAGAACATTGTTTTTTACCATGACTCTGTTGCATCAAGAGTTGTATTTACATTAGTCCAGAAAAAAATTTCTTTCCTAGTTGGATTCACCCAGAAGCAGACACTGAGGCTAGCATTGAGTGCACATGATTTATTTGGAGGTTCAGGAAACCATCAGGAGAGTGGGAAAGTAATATCCTAAGCCAGCTGACTGGGTGGCTTAGTCTTGTGGGGAGCTCTAAGGATGACTGTAAAACACATGCCTCAGAATTATCCCAGCTTAGGGGCCAGGAGCTGGGGTATTTATACCCCTATTCCCTTTAATTACTGATTGTTTGGTACCCCTGAGGGTAGTGCCCCAGGCACTTCTGGCCTTGTAGAGTGTGTTAGAGCAGTCTACTGACAAATATGCACTTACTGGCAAGCGCATTAACTGAGAAGATGCAAGCAGAGCACTGCCAGCTTCTGCCTCAATTTTCAAAGTTGAACTGGGGCCAAATAGAAGGCAGAACCTGCACCGTAATTTAAAGAAGTTTAATACTTCTTTAACTTATTAAACTTAAGGGGTATTAAATTTGGGGTCAGCAAACTGTGCCCTGGGGGCCAAATTCAGGCTTGCTTTTCTCCTGCCAGCTTTATTGAGGTAAAATTGACAGAAAACATTATGTAAGGTTAAGGTGTGCAATCTGATGACTTGTGAAATGGCGACCACATTAAGATTAGCTTTGTAAAATAAAGTTCTGTTGCAACATGGTCATTCCAGTTCGTTTGTGTATTTTCTATGGCTGCTTTTGCGTTATAACTGTAGGGGTGAGTAGTCACAGAGATTGTATGGTCTACAGAGTGTAAAATGTTTACTGTTTGGCTCTTTGCAAAAAAATTTTCCTCCTCATGATTTAGTGTGAACAGTTATTAAGCTATGACAGGAGAATTACTTTGAAGATGTAAGTGACATCTAAGGGACTGAGGAAAAATAGATAGGGAAGAACAAACTTGGAAGAGGCCCCATTCCCAAGACTAGGCTCAGAATTCATTGAAGAGGGTGTGAATGGTAGAGAAGTTTTACTGGGTTGCCTGGGACAGAGTTGGTCCCAGGTGCTGGGCAATCAAGAACAACCCTCTGTGTGCACAAGTCAAGGCAGGTGGATGGGTGGGCAGAGTCTGGATAAGGCTGCAGGAGCAAGGCCTGGCCCACATGGTGTTTGAATCCAGAGGGCCACAGAAACAACTTTCCAGGGCAAAGCTGAGCCAAGGCTGGTGGGCAAATACCCAAAGAGCATTAGGGCACCCACCGGGAGTCAGGGCACTGCTGCAGTTGTTGCCATACTGGGAGCTGAAGCAGTCACCCTCTGTAGGAGTCTGGTGCCACCTATGTTTATGGCTTGGGCTGGGGGTTCTTGGCTGCATGGGTGGGATAAAGATCAGGCAGCCAGCTCACTAGATGACCAGCTCCTTGGGACCACATGTGTGCCCATAGTAGTTGGGGCTGAAAGGATGGTGCAGGGAGCAGCAACCTCAGCTAGGACACAGGTCCACACTCTCTGTGGCTACACCGCTACTGCCTGAGTTGAGAGATTCAGAAAGCAAGTGGCAAACAAATGCTAGAGAAGGTGGCATGGTGTAGGCACCTAGCATGAAGAAAGTGAAGAAACAAAGTCCGCTCTCTAGGAGTGAGGCACACTGGAACCAGGAAGGAATACCCTTCCTCCTGCAATGTCTCTCGAAGGCAGTTGTTACAGAGTCCAAGCTTGTACTGCTCGCCACCCAGCAGGCCAATAAATAGACAAGTTGTTGGGGCAAAGAATGGCGAGTTTATTCAGGAAGCCAGCAGACTAAGAAGATGATGGACTAGTGTCCCAAAGAACCATCTTGCACAGGTTTGGATGCTAGTTTCTTTTATAGAGCAAAGAGGGGAAGGTGAGAAGGTAAGGTAAAAAGGGCAGTAAGTTGTTGCAAGTATTTCCTGGTTCCAGCCAGACTCCAGAGGGGACGTGTTAATTTCTTCTTTCCTAAAGCCATTTACAGGTGGGCCTGGTCAGGATGTTTCCTGTGAGCTAAACAAAGATATTTTAGCTTAAGCTCAGGCATTGGAGGCAGGGTTCCCAGAGAGCCATTATGCATACTTTAAGCTCTAGGCAACATCCCTTTAGTGATTAACTTGTAGAAAAAGCAATAGTATACAAAGGTTAAAGTAAAAGAAACAGATCCAATATGGAGTCAGATTTGTTTTCCCCTGTTACATTAATATGAAAACTATGCTCATTGTTCCCACAAATCACTCATCCCTAGATGAAACCATGGAAGCAGATAGAAGTGTGAATCTACCAAATTCACCCCAGCTTACTTTAATGTAACTACTACTACTACTACTTTGAAACAGAAATATTTAGGACAAAGGCTAAACTAGACAGGATACAACATGACTTAGGTCTTTCCAAAATGAACTGGGATCAGTTACCCTGGTTCCCCACTTCAAATCCTTAAAACGGAATTGGAGACTATGGCTTAGATTGGGAAAATCAAGCAGGACCTCTTCTACCTGTTTTTCTCTCCTGACTCTAAAAGGCTTTTTTCTCCAAACAGCCCCTAGAGAAATGGGTGTGTCTGCTTTACTCACCAAGGCACAGTGGAGCAGAGAGAACAGGGGCAACAAGCAGCCCGGTTCAGTGCAGTGACGTAACCCAGTAGAGAAGCATGGTGCAAAGTGCATCAGACTCTGACCAGTACGATCAGCCACTCTTCCTTTCATGCGGATGGGTGAGTAGAAGGATGGAGAGAGACATAAGAATTACGGGACAAATACTCCCTGCAGGCATCTCTCCACTTCTGCTGAGACAAATTAGAAGCCTCCAGTCATTCCTACCTCTTCTCCCTTCTCCAGCAAGTGCACCCTTTCCCCTCTTATCTGGTCACTCACCTCTGGCTCCCCTTCCTCCAAAATATACCTAGAATCAACCCCACCTTTTCTCTTTCCAACCACTGTGGTTGTAGCTTCTCTCATTTATTTTTGCCTTCACACTACCCACCAGAGATAGCTTGCTACAGATGTTTGAAGTCAGCATCCTCTAATGGCTTCTTATTACTAATAGGATGAAGTTCATACTTCTTAGCCTGGAAGACAATGCTTCCTGAAGCCAAGAGTGCATCTAAAGTATCTGGAGTAGTTTTTAAAACAGCAAATAGTGGTCTCCATCCCAGAGGCCTGAATGCTGGGATTGGGGTGCAGAAATCTGTAGAGAGCTCTCCATCCACGTAGTGTGATCTCAGCTCCACTTTCCCTCTCTCCACAACTCTTCATACCCTGAGGCCACAGAGACTATTTTCTGTTCTCCTACTGTGACACACATTTTCATGCAGAGTAATTTTCCGTATTATCTTTTCTAGCATGTTCTTTCCTGCCTTTTTTGCGTTAATAAGTCCAGATACTTCAACATTTTGCCCCAGTGACTGCACTGTGAGGTCCTTAGATATCCAATGGGAAGAGATGGTATCTCCTCAGTGTCCTACAGCGCTTGTTGTACTTACAATATACTATACACATATCCTGTTTTTCTTGGAGTTTGAAGTGTTACAGTAAGTAACCTCTCTCTCTGTTGCCTAGTTCTAAGAGAGACATATAGGAGATGTGAGATGAAGATCAAAATATCAGCTTCATGATGGAAATGTGATGTTAATATGACTCGTTACATGATTGTATACAAAAATAAAATTTTATGAAACTGTAAAAATACATGTAATTTATATATAAATATATAGATACGATATATATATATATATAAAATCTCAGCCCATTTACTGATAGAAAACTGTATCTTGGAAGATGAAACTTAAGTTGTGTGGTCATATTGGCTTATGACTACACTTTCCTGTCTGAGTGAAACTACTTCCATATGGGCAAAAACCCTACCATGTTTCCTTTAAGTAGAGTGTCAGAGAGCTTAAGGGTAGCAGTGGGGTTAGGGGAGAGAGAGAGAGAGAGAGAAGCAGAGAGGCAAGTCCATTTTCCTCTTCCAAACTCTCCATCAGATAATTCACCCTTAGCCTGGGTACCAGTGAAGGGGGAAGGAGAGAGGTGGAGAAAAGCCTAGTGTTGTCTAATGGGAGTTCCACATGAAAATGTACGAATTGAGGAATAAATTTCCCCTTAACAGTACTGTAATTATTTTTATATGATCATTTCTCATTCTGCCTCTTCTAGAATCCCCAAAATGCTTTTGTTTATGTTTGCATTTTTTTGTCCCTGGTACTAAGGTCAATAAATATTTGTTTGATGAGTGCTTAATCCTGAAGGGGTATTTAACAGTTCAGATTTTACGATAGCTATAGCTCAAATTTCTAAATCAGATAGCATCTCGTACTTTCTAATTCCCACCAGTCTCTCTAACATAATTGCATGTTTTATTCATCATATTGGACATTGTCTACAAGTGTTATTTGTTGTATAATTTTCTTCCCCAAATAGTTAAGACTTATATCTATATTTAGTTGTTTTCTTAATTTAAATTCAAATAGGACAAAAGCCAGCATCCAGTGTCCTGCTGTAGTATACACAGCTTGAGAATGATTTCTAAATATTTGCTGGCTTCTGTAAGAAAAAAAGACCTTGTGAGGCATCACTGATCTAGATAGAGTGGAACCAGATGAGAATCATATGTTCCTATTTTCAGAATCCTTATTCACATAGGAGAGGGGATGGCAGGTGACAACTGAAAGATGTCCTCCTGTTAGAGGGAAACTATCCCCAAGGAAGCTTGTAGCTGGGTCTGCTTAGTTAAGCGGTGGAATAGTGTGGGCATCAGTAAAGTTGGGGAGAGGTTAAAACAGACCTCAGGCATTGAACGAAGTGGGAAGAGCAAAGGCATTGAAACCAAAGACCCTTGGGTTGGAACTTGGGCAAGTCACTTATATTTCAGAGCCACAGTTTCTTCATCTCTGAGGGGGGTTAGTAATATCACTTTTGCTGGGCTGGCCATGAGCTCTGAGTGAGGCCAGAGGTGGTACCAGGGAGGAGCAGACATGGTCATTGTTATTTGTATGTTAGGTTAACCTGTATCATGGGAGCATCACCCTGCTTCTCTGTCAGCTCTGTGGAGACAGAGCTGGAGGCATTTTCTGAACAAATTTATTTTTCAGAAACTTCTTCTGAGGCATTGTGGTTGATTTTTTTCTTCATTTGTGAAAATGTAAACACACGTTCAGGCACTTTCACCACGTTACCATCGCCATACTGTTTACCTTTTTTGCTGAACACAGGCTGTGAGTTTCAATGCTCATCTGGTCTCTTTGGCTAAGAGGGTGACTTTTATGCCACTGAGGAATGGTTGACATTTAAATCTTAGCAGTAACTGTTGGAACACCTCCAGGTTAATTTTGGACAGTTGATTGAAATCCAATTGCTTCTTTTTTCCCCTGAAAGGAATCATAAGAAACTGTTAACAGTGATTACTTTGCGGGGAGAGAGTTGTGGGCAGGGCACAAATGAGTTGTGATGGGTGTCCTCTAAGGTGAGGTACCTCCTGGGATTCACACCCTTGTGTTATCCCCTCCTCTTGAGTGTAGACTGAACGTGTTGATTTACCTCTAGTGTAGACTGAGTGTAGACTGAACGTGGTGACTTAACCACAATTCAGCAGAAGTGACGGATGTCACTTGCATGAAGTTATAGAAAGATGGTGGCTTCCGTCTTGGCTGTTTTCTCTTGCTTTCTCCCTTGTTTGCTCACCAGGAGGGAAGCTGGTGGCTATGATGTGGGCTGCTCTAAGCATAGGAACTGGTGGCAAGAAACTGAGGGTGGCCTGAAGCCAACAGCCATGAGGAACTGAGATCCTCAGTCCATTGCCTGTGAGGGGCTAAATGCTGCCAACAACCACATGAGTGAATTGGAAGATCTACCCCTAGCTGAGTGTTTAGATGAGATGAAGTCCTGTCAACAGCTTGACTACAACCCAATAGACTTAGAGCCAGAGACAGCCAGCTAAGCAGCACCTAGGTTTCTGACCCACAGAAACTGAGATAATAAATGTTTTGTTAAGTTGCTATATTTTGGGGGTAATTTGTTACTCGGGAGTAGATAACTCATCCAGGAAGTAGGGGGTGGAAAGGAGTTACAATAAGCAGCTTTTTACCTTTTATTTTATGCCTTCTATACTATGAATTTTCTATTTGTATATATTCATTATTTGTACTTTTGGGGTTTTTCTGTTTGTTTTGATGATGGGAGTTTATTATAAGGCTCTGTGGTGAAATGTCAGGGTACAGAAAACTTTTAAAAGTTCTGTCTACAGGTGTTATTTAAACAGGTAGATTACAGCAAACTCTGCAAATCAGTTCACTCAACGTGAGCACCAGCACCTTCTATTGCCTTCCTGTATGATAGAAGCCAGAAGTCTATAAAAGAAAAGCACACCTACGTTTTCCAGACTCTCTTGCAGCAGGGCACCCATGTGTGACCGAGTTTTCACCAAGCTGGCATACTGCTTGTGTAAAACATAGAAGAAATTCACAATTCGAGGTGGTGGTAATTTCTGGCCAATCTGTGGGTGGAGATGCCAATTATTCTGCAGTAACTGTGGCAGAGGTTCTGTGGTCTAAATGCAGATTAGACAATAATCCCAAAGTGCCAGTGAGAGGGTGTGGTGACAATAGAGTTTTTGCAAGAACAGTTTTATAGAATAGCTTGCATTACTGATCTGGTGCCATTGTTTCCTGTGGGGTAACATCCAAGATAAGGATTTAACTCACTTCACCACTTCTCTCTTCTCTCCGTTTACTCCTTCCAAAATTTTCTAGTTAAGTTACATTTCACTTTTCTTTTGGTATCTTCAAACATTAAATAATATACAGGAAGCTTTACTTTTATTGGTTTAATCAAATTTATTTTGACTTCCTTTAACCCCACCCCCACCCCCAGTTAACCTCTAACCCTCTTTCCTCCAACTTTGTTCCCCTGTACTCCCAGTAAAAAATGTTTGAGTGTAAAAAAAAAAAAAAAAAAAAAGGCGCTATTAGTAATTACACTGAACAGTAGGTATAATCAAATAAACTTTTGGCCGTGCCATGTAAATATATTCCTGCCAGATCTCTCCACTTGACTTGGAAAATAAAATTTTCTATGAAAAATGTAAGATCAAAATTGAATTGTATAATTTTCTCTCAATAAGTTAAGAAAAATATTGACAGGAAGTGGACAAAAATGTTAGGATTATTCACTTCCAGATAGTGAGCAATGGGCAATTTATTTTTCTTTTAAAAAAAATTTAACTGAAGTATAGTTGATTTACAATGTTGTGTTAATTTCTGTTGTACAGTAAAGTGACTCAGTTAATATATATGTGTGTATATATATATATATATACATAAAAGAATATATATATATTCTTTTCCATTATGGTTTATCACAGCACATTGAATATAATTCCCTGTGCTATACAGTAGGACTTTGTTGTATATCCATCCTATTAATACTACTTTGCGTCTGCTAATCCCAAACTCCTCCCAGCCCTTCCCTCCCCCACGCCCTCTCCTCCTTGGCAACCACAAGTCTGTTCTCTATGTCTGTGAGTCTGTTTCTCTTTCATAGATATGTTCATTTGTGTCATATTTTATATTCCACATATAAGTGATATCATATGGTATTTGTCTTTCTCTTTCTGACTTTGGTTAGTATGATAATCTCTAGGTCCACTATGTTGCTGCAAATGGCATTATTTCATTCTTTTTTATGGCTGAGTGATATTTCATTTTATTTATATATATATATATTTATACCACATCTTCTTTATCCATTCATCTGTCATTGGACATTTAGGTTGTTTCCATGTCTTGACTATTGTCAATAGTGCTGCTGAGAACATAGGGGTGCATGAATTCTGAGTATATGCCCAGGAGTGGGATTGCTGTATCATATGGTAACTCTATTTTTAGTTTTTTGAAGATGCTCCATAGTGTTTTCTGTAATGGCTATACCAATTTATATTCCCATAAACAGTGTAAGAGGCTTCCCTTTTCTCCATACCCTCTCCAACATTTATGTTTTGTAGACTTTTAAAAAACTTTTTATTTTATATTGGAGTATAGTTGATTAACAGTGTTGTGATAGTTTCAGGTATACAGCAAAGTGATTCAGTTATACATATACACATATCTATTCTTTTTAAAATTGTTTTCCCACTTAGGTTGTTACATAATATTGAGCAGAGTTCCCTGTGCTATACAGTAGGTCCTTGTTGGTTATCTATTTTAAATATAACAGTGTGTATGACATGTCAGTCCCAAACTCCCTAACTATCCCTCCCCCCGCCCACCCTTCCCCTCTGGTAACCATAAGTTCATTCTCTAAGTCTGTGAGTCTGTTTCTGTTTTGTAAATAAGTTCATTTGTATCATTTATTTTTAGATTCCTCATATAAGTTATACAGTATTTCTCTTTCTCTGACTTACTTCACTCAGTATGACAATCTCTGGGTCCATCCTTGTTGCTGCAAATGGTGTTATTTCATTATTTTAAATGGTTGAGTAATATTCCATTGTATATATGTACCACATCTTCTTTATCCACTCCTCTGTCAATGGGTGCTTCCACGTCTTGGCTGCTGTAAACAGTGCTGCAGTGAACATTGGGGTGCATTTATCCCTTCGGACCATGTTTTTCTCTGGATATATGCCCAGAAGTGGGATTGCAAGATCATGTGGTAGTTCTATTTTTAGCCTTCTAAGGAATCTCCATACTGTTCTCCATAGTGGCTGTACCAATTTACGTTCCCACCAACAGTATAGGAGGGTTCCCTTCTCTCCACACCCTCTCCAGCATTTATTGTTTGTGGATTTTTTGATGAGAGCTCTTTTGACTGGTGTGAGGTGGTACCTCACTGTAGTTTTGATTTGAATTTCTTTAATAATTAGCGATAAAGAGCATCTTTTCATGTGCCTATTGGCCATCTGTATGTCTTTGCAGAAATGTCTATTTAGGTCTTCTGCCAGTTTTTCGATTGGATTGTCTTTTTTTTTTATATTGAGTTGTATGAGCTGTTTGTATATTTTGGAAATTAAGCCCTTCTTGGTTGCATCATTTGCAAATATCTTCTCCCAGTCTTTCTCTGTTCTGTTGTCTTTTCATTTTGTTTATGGTTTCCTTTGGTGTGCAAAAGTAATGGGAAGTTTTTATTTCCTGTTTTTCTGTTTTCTGTGCTCTCCTAATTTTCTCCAGTATGCATGAGTTACTTTTAAACTAGGAAATAAAAGTTCCTGAAAACATTTTAAAACGTTAAAACCTTCCTTATAACCCACCTAAATGAACAAAAATTTTAACTAATTGTTTAGAAAACTTTGTCTATTCAGAAACCAAATATTTTCCCTAGCAACCCCTCACAGATTTAGAAAAGAGCTAACAGGTATGTATGTATGTATGTATGTATGTATTTCTTCCTTCCTTCCTTCCTTCC
>RJWK010023956.1:0-28731 GCA_004363435.1 Platanista minor | reverse complement strand
TTGTTATAAAGCAGAAACTAACACCATTGTAAAACAATTATACTCCAATAAAGATGTAAAAAAGAAAAGAAAAAAGATGTGGTATATACACACAATAGAATATTACTCAGCCATAAAAAAGAATGAAATAATCCCATTTTCTGCAACATGGATAGACCTAGAGATTATCATACTAAGTGAAGTAAGTCAGACAGAGAAAGACAAATACCATATGATGTCACTTATATGTGGAAACTAAAATACAACACAAATGAACTTACCTACAAAACAGAAATAGACTCACAGGCATAGAGAACAGACTTGTGGTTGCCAAGGGGGAGGGGAGGGAAGGGAGGGAAGGATTGGGGTCTGGGATTAGCAGATGCAAACTGTTTTATATAGGATGGATAAATAAGGCCCTACCATACAGTACAGGGACCTATATTCAATATCCTGTGATAAACTATAACGGAAAAGAATATGAAAATGAACATGTATATATATAACTGAATCACTTTGTTGTACAGCAGAAATTAACACAACATTGTAAATCAACTATACTCGAATAGAATAAATTTTTTAAAAATTAATTTAATAAATAAATAAATGAATGAGAGGGCAAGCCCTGCCCCCTCCGCCATGTCCTAAGGGTATAGTTCCTCTGAGTGAGATAAGGGGTCCAGGAGTCTGTATTGTTAGAGCCATGCAGAGAAAGGACAGATATGCAGGCCTGAAGTCACCTACTCCCCACCCCACCAAAGGAGGGTGAGCTTCCAGTCCCGTGCCTGGGAGCTCTGGAATCAAGTTCAGAAAGGGCAAAACAGACATTGAAAACAATTTATTTTCTCCAAAGGGTCTGTTTTATCTTTAAATTTATAAAATATTTGCATTGTGTGCTTGCTCTGTTAAGATAATCAAAATTCAAAACTTCTTCCCAACTCTCTGAATAAAACTGATTTTCCAGAAAGAGGAAAGTACCCAATTTGTTTACCCTGTGGCTTTCTGTCCTAACAACTGCTAGAATTTCTGGAGCACTTAGTAAGTGTCAAGGACTAAAGCTTTACCTAAATCACTTAAATCTCATGATCGCTCTCTGAGGGACTATCACAATCCACGTTCTGCAGATGAGGAAGCTGAGGCTTGGAGAGATGACACGAAATCTCACACAGCCAGAAAGACACGGAGGTGGGATCTGTGTTTAGTTTTGTCTGATGCCCAAACTGGTGCCCTTGGCCGTCATGAATCATAGCCTTTAGGCCTGAGAAGCACAGTCCTGGACTAGAGACTGTTTTCTTCCTGATGGAGGATGGACTGGGAATGACACTCTCACAAAAATGACAATAATGACAGCAACAACAAACAATGGTGTGTGTGAGGCCAGGCAGTGAGTGTGTGGAGGGACCAGAACCCAGTGGTCCTTCCTCAAGTCAGGCCCACACCAGCTGTTCCGCAGAGAACAGCCCACGTGAGAGCCAAGGCCTCACAGCAGGCCAGGCAGCCTCCTCTCAGAGGGCGCTGTGGGGAACCACATGCAGAGATACAGCCGTCCAGAAGGTTCTGTACCCACTGGGCACCCTGGGTTTGCTCTTGTTCTCAAAAGGTGTGTGCTTTCAAAGGGCACTTCTCAAAAGAAGTTTTGGTGCCTGCCTTCACCAGACACTCTTCCTCAAATTATACTTCCTTGCAGGTTCCCTCTGACAAAATAATGTGGGGAAATGCCTCTCATCACCCTGAAAAGGGAGGCACCATAAAGGGCCTTCTCAAGATGTTGACCTGAATGTGTAGCTCAGCAGAGGATGAGAAAACTGAATGTTAACCAAGATGGAGTACAGTGAACAGGGAATACGCATCCCTTGACTCAGGCTGCAGCTTGGCCGCTCATTCTTTGGTTCATGGGATATTTATTGAGCACCCACTAGGTGCCATGTGCTGTAGTGGATGCTGTGCATACATAGATATACAGGACGTAGTTCCTGCTTTTCAAAGTCAAGTAGAGAAAAGTGACAAAAATATCTGTCTCCACTTAAGAGTGCAGAAGATAAGAACTAATGGACCCATGGCAATATATCATAGGAGCTCACAGTTGCTGAGCACATCTATGTGCCCGACGCTGTCTGGACTAAACCACTGGCACGTATTACCCTGTTTAAACTTTATAAATCCCTTAGGTCCAATTAGCATCCCATTTTAGAGATGAGGGTACTGAAGCTTAGCAATATTAAGTCACTTGCCTGTATCATACAACCAGGGCATTTCAGACCAAGCTTCTCAGGATTTGATCCAGAGCTGTGACCTAAAGGGGCCTGGGTTCCAGTCTGGCGGGGCCAGAAGCAGCCACAGAGCAACCTCTGACGCACAGTGTTGCTGAGGATTAAAGGTTTAAGGCCTCTGGGGTGTTGACACCCACTTTAGTCATCAGCCCTGAATGTGAAGGTCTTTGCCTCTACATAATGGGGTCTGGACTAAGTGCCTCTTTGTCTACCTTTGGGTCAGGTGACAATCAGTCAGGCAAGGTTTCAGAGAGGTGACCTTTAATAGGATTTTGAAGGAGCTGTACAAGTTTGCCAGACTCTGTGTTACGGGGACAGAGGGGAGAAGCACACAGATATTCTAGGCAGCGTGGGAACAACGTGAGTAAAGGCGGCAGCAGTTACGGACAGCTGGAGGTGAGCACAGGGCTGGGTTGGAGAAAATAAAAAGAAGAGGCCCAAAAGGTGGGCAGGGGCCGGATCTGGAGACCATGAATGTCTTGCTACCAAATTACACTTGACCCTGAAGATGATGGAGAGTGCAATGGAAAGGTCACTTGGCAATGATACACAAGGTAGGTCTCGGGGAGACCTAAGCGGCAGCAGGAAGCCCAGTTAGAACACCGTGGACACAGCACAGGGAGAGGGTCATACATTCATTTGTTCATTCATTCGGTCAGTCAGCCAGTCAATCAGCAAATATTTAAAGACTGTCCATAGGGTCATTCTCAAAGTATGATCTGGGGACCCCAGGGAGTGGTCAAATCTATTTTCATAATACTGCTAAAACATTATTTACCTTTTTCACCCTCATTGTCTTACAAATGTCCCATGGAGATTTCCAGAGGCTATGTGACCAGGGAAAACACAACAGATTCAAGGCACGAGCAGGTATGAGAATCTCTTGGCCTTTTAATTAAGTCAGACGTAAAGAGATTTCTCTTTTAATAAAACAAGGACATTATTAAATTTCTTCCTTTGGGAAAACAATCATTTTTCATAAAACAACTTATTTATGTTAATGTGTAGTGGGTTTATTCTTTTTTGAATGAACTAATAAATGTTTTTAAATCACGTGGTTTTTTAAAAAATTTTCTGCTTTAATTTTCAATATGGTAAATAGTGACACACACAGCCCCTATAAAACACTAGGTAGTGTTCAGGACTCTAGGAAGAAAGCAATGCACAGGTCTTCATCCCTGCCCTCAGAAGGCTGTTGTCCCACTCAAGTGAGATAAATGGGTCAACAAACTGAGACATTTCAGGAAACCATGACTGTTTCGGGGACATAGAGCTGGTAATGAATGGAGGGTGGCAGGTGGTGAGGTAGCAGCCGATCCGTGTGCGGGCAGCAAACTTACGCTCTCCTCTTGCTCTCACTAAATGCCACTGTCCCCAAGGGCACCATGACCCATGATGGCCTCTCCCATGATACCACTTGTCCCTCCCACACCCCTCGTGGTACAAGCAGACCTGGAGTTGGTGCTGGCTTCGCCTCCTCCAATCCCCCTCCTTCCTTCCTGCTCAGGCATTGATGTTTTGTTGAAAGCTTCCCAGAACCAGTCCAGGATCCCTGGACACTCACACCATTCTTCTCATAGCTGAATTTTTCACACTCTTTCCTCATCAAACGACTCTTCCGCATCCTCACTCACAGCTTCCTAATGCACTGAGAAAATAGAAACAATCCAAAAAGAAGTTGCACATTTCCCTGTCACCCCATGCAGCCCCACCGCGTGGGCGCTCAGATGCCGGGACTCTCTCTTCCCACCGCCCTGGCCCTGGAGATGCGCCCCGCCCCCCGCTCCCAAGCCACGCCCATCCCGAGCCACGCCCCCTCCCAAGCCCCACTTACTGGGGACCCCCTTCCCGCCTCAGGGAGACAGCCTGCTCCCGGCAGCAGTCTTCCTCTCTCGTGCTTCATTCATTTTCTCTCTCTACTGGAACTTTCCCGTTAGCACACAAATATCATTTCTCCCATTAAAAAGCTCCTTTTACCTCACATCCCCGTCCCCCCTTCCACTGCCCTATTTCTCTGCTCTCTCTTTTACAGCAAAATTCTTCAAAAGTGTTTTCTCTCCTCCCGGTGTCCAGTTCTTCCCTTCTCATTCATTCCTGAACTCACTCCAGTCATAATATGGCTCCCGCCCCGCCCCCCGCCCCCCGCCCCCAAACAGGGTCCTGACGATGCCCGAGTCCCTAAATCGGTCCCTGCTCCATCCTCACCTTGCCTGCCCCTTTCAGGGCTTTTCACCCAGAGGATCACATGCTCCTCTTCTAAACACATTCTTTACCGGTCTTTCAGAACACCACCCTGCCCGGCTTCCTTCCCTCAGGAGCTCCCCATTCTTCCTTCCCTCAGGAGCTCCCCATTCTCCTCCTTTGCTGGTTCCTCCTCACCTCCCCTAATTCTGTTAGAGTCCCTACGTTCAGTCGTCAAATCTTCAGTCTCAATGCTTTAAATACCATCTATCTGCTGCTGATTTCCAGATTTATATCTCCTGCCTGGACCTCTCTTCCCTTAACTACAGACTCATAAATCAAAACTTTGGCTATTAATAGCCAGCTCAAACTTCACAGTATCCAGAAATAAACCCCTACACTCCCACGCCCCAAAACCTATTCCTTCCAAAGTCTCTCTCCCATCTCCATAAATGGCAACTCCATCCTTTCAGCTCTCAGACCAAAAGCCTTGGATTAACTTTGAATCCTGGACTTCCCTGGTGGCGCAGTGCTTGAGAATCCACCTGCCAATGCAGGGGACAAGAATTCGAGCCCTGGTCTGGGAAGATGCCACATGCCACGGAGCAACTAAACCCGTGTGCCACAACTACTGAGCCCGCGCGCCTAGAGCCCGCGCTCCGCGACAAGAGAAGCCACAGCAATGAGAAGCCCGCGCACCGCAACAAAGAGGAGCCCCCCGGTCGCCGCAACTAGAGGAAGCCCGCACGCAGCAACGAAGACCCAGTGCAGCCAAAATTCATTCATTCATTCATTTTTTAAAAAAGAAAAAAACCTTGAATCCTGTCCAGGGAGGCTGAACTGTTCTGTGCAGGCACAGAGGAGGGGGAGAATTAGACTTAATTAAGGCGGAGGTTTTGCCACACAAGTATTGTGGAGGGAGGCAAAGAGGACAGGATGTCCCCACAGACTCCAAGCTAGAATAGGAAGGAACTGAGGACACAGTGATTGGTGGTAACTGAGAAGTTGGCTGGGTCCATGGGCTGGCAGTCCCCATGGAGTCAAGTAAATGGGGCAGTAAATGAGGTAGTGGTCTGAATAAGATATTTGAAAACAAGATTTCAGCTATTGTGCACTTGTTTTCTATGGCGCCATACACACACTATGGCCAAGGGAGCAAGTCATTGAGGTGGGATGCAGGGAAGCATCTCGGCAGTGAGGCTGTGTCCTGAGCGACCAAGGATTGCCTCCCTGGATGTTGAAGAGGAAAATCGCCACAGTTCTTTGAGCATCCTTTATCCCTCCTTTTTTGTTTACATGTCTGCCTCCCAGACTAGAAAGCAAATGCAGTGCCTACCACAGACCTTGGTATACTGGAGGTGCTACATAAACATAGTTGGCTCTTTTTTTAATCAAAGAGGCAGAGAGGTAGGCCCTTCACCTTATGAAAGAGCTGATTATTAAAATCTTCTGATACCAAGTCTTGAGGCTGGAGGCCACATCTCCTGCAGTGTGAGCTAGGTCCTCTCAACTCTGTGTGGTCCTGGTCTCGAACTGCCGCTTATTTAGCCATTTAAGAAGATAAGCCGGTGAGCTGCACCCTACATGGGTCAGCTATTTTCTTCCTAGGACGCCAGATCCAATTCCTTTTGAATCCACACATCTTTATCTAGCAGTTACCATGTGCCAGACTCTGAAGTGCTGGGGACAGACCAGCTCACATCCCTTACCCTTCATCTCATGGAGCCTGGGAAACTCAGTTTCCAGCAGAAGGATCGTGTTTCTCTTCCAAGAGTAATTGCCTGGGAATAACTTCTTGTTTTGGAATTGGGAGAACGTCTCTCTAAAACTCTAAGTAAGCGCGGTGCTTTGCTGAATTTCTGTAAATGGGGCCAGCACTGCCTTGTTAGTCAGGATTTTACCTTCCTAAGCTGGGTTCCCGCTAGTTTTGTTTTGTTTTGTTTTGTTATTGCAGCAGAACTGGCTCACAGGGAATGCTTTCTTCCATGTAAGACTGATCTCTTAAAGACTGAGTCTAATGCACAGCCACTTGACATAATGAACATAATGACAAGCTTTTCCTTCACATTGTCACTGGCCACTATAGAACCCAGGCTGCCCAGGACTCCCTAGAAATCAGAGAAACAACCCTCTCCACCCAGCCCTACATTACTGGTCAAGCATGGGTTAAAGGTAGCCGCAAAGCACAGGGAGATCAGCTCAGTGCTTTGTGATCACCTGGATGGGTGGGATAGGGAGTGGAGGAGGGAGGGAGACGCAAAAGGGAGGAGATATGGGAACATATGTGTATGTATAACTGATTCACTTTGTTATAAAGCAGAAACTAACACACCATTGTAAAGCAACTATACTCCAATAAAGATGAAAAAAAAGAAAAAAAAAGGTATCAGCCCATTCTCACCTATTCTCTCACAAACCCGAGTTTATTACCCCCCACACCTACTTCAAAGACAGTATTCCAAATCCCAAGTCTATCACCATCTTTATTCACCGTTCCAACAATTTTAGCTAAACCTACCTACCCACTGTGTCTTCTCTTAACTCCTGAAATTTGAAAAAGGAATACCATTCAATATATTGACTCCATTTTTTGATCATTTATTCATCATTTATGTGCCAGGCACAGTACAAATGGTCAAGCAGGCAGGCAGACATGCGAAGCAAGAATTGCGATGTTGATGACAACCGCCAGTGTGGAGGCATTACCAAGCTGAGTATCTGCTGTTCCGTGCCATGTTTATCTCTGTTTGACATAACAAAAGCTGAGCTCTGCAGAGCACTTAGTAATATGCCAAGAACCGTGCACAGTTTAATTTTCCTCAGAACTGAATGTGATAGCTGCTTAACATCTTTTTGCCTCAGTTTCCTCATCAAAAAAGATTATTGAAGAGTTCTTAACTTGCTAGATAGGCATAAACCTCACACGATTTTCGTTCTTCAGTAACTGCAGGCAACTGCACTCTGCTACTTTTAGGCATTCCGTTGTTTGTTCCTGCCAGTAGGACTTGAGGCTATCTATTTTTAAAGTGGCAGCTCATGTCTATTTCCAAGTTCTTCTCCAGCTGACCCTCCAGTGCTGACTTGACGTGTGGCTCCTATGGTTTGGGGCCATGGGCAGGGGTGGGTCCACATCTGCTTTCTCATCACCCTTTCTTTGATGTGTCTTCCAGGCACTCACCTGGTGTCAGGCAGGGAGGAGGAAGGAGGAAGACACCTCCTAGCTGACACCTGTGGTAAGGCGGTTGTCTATCTTAATGGCCGCAGCTCCAATCCAACTCCCTCTAGACTTGGCAGGGATGGAGTGCCATACAAACCCTGCTGACAAGCCTCTCATCCCACACAACTCCTTAGGCATCAACTGGTCACATTTGAGATTCTTCTGGCAGAAGCCCCACTGCATTCCTCTTTGCCCCTTCCTGGGGAAACCTCCACTGTACCGAAGCCCGCATCTCATAACTGCGGAGTTTTGGGGGTGACTGCTACCCCCTCTCCACCTGACTGTGTCTTCTGACATCCCAGGTCTCTACTGAGTTGGAGGAGCAAGGACACGAACCCACACTAGGCTGGGCAGTGACCAAATCATGAGGTCTAGCACGGTCTACGATGGAGTACTGTTTGTGCTTTAAGAAAGGGGGAGCCCCTGAGAATTCTGGACAGGGAGATGGCATGATTAGATTTGTATTTTATTATAGTCATTCTCAGAGCACAGTAGAGAATGGAAAGGAGTGTGACACCACCAGCAGGGACACTAGGAAGGAGCCGATGCCATGCTTTCCAGCTTACGATTGTTTGCAAACATGGCCAATCTTGATCAATCTTTTTGCTTTATGACATGGTCTAAAATTTGTTCAACAAGCTTTGGGCAAATTGATCTTGTCTACCTATGGATGGCTGTAGTAGACTGAACGTGTCCCCCAGAAAGATATGGTGAAGTCCTAACTGCCAGTACCTGTGAATGTGACCTTATTTGGAGATAAGGCCTTTGCAGATGTGATCAAGTCAATGTCATTAAGATTAGGGTGAGCCCTAAATAAAGTCAACGACTGGTGACCTTATAAGGACAAGGAGAATTGAAGACACAGATACGCACACAGAAAAGAAGGCCATGTGAAGACGGAGGCAGGTTTGGAGTGATGAGCTACAAGGCAAGGAACTTCAAAGACTATTGATAGCCACTAGGCACTAGGAAAGGCCAGGAAGGATTCTACCCACAGTCTCAGAGGCAGCATGGCCCTGGCGACACCTTGATTTCTAGAATTGCGAGTCAATAAATTTCCATTGTTTTAAGCCACCACATTTGTGGCATCCCTAGGAAACAAATACAAGGGCCAAATAATTACAAAGCATTAAAGCCATCTAGACCTATCAGAGGAGGACGCTGAGGTCCAGAGACCTGACTTGGCTTCCAAATGTCCACAGAGAGTCCATGGCAAGGACAGTGTACTGGAAGGAACCAGCACAGTCCACCCTGGCTGTCATTTCTGACACTTCTGTGGCTGTCCACTTTTGACTTCAGCTCCTCTGCTCCTGCCCAAGCTCTTACCACACTTGTATTAGTCAGCTCGGGCTACTATAACAAAATGCCATAGACTGGGTGGCTTAAACAATAAAAATTTACTACCTCACAATTCTGGAGGTGGAAAGTCTGAGATCAGGGTTCCAGCAGAGTTGGGTTTTGTTGGTGAGGTCTCTCTTCTGGGCTTGTAGATGGCCGCCTTTTCACTTTGTCCTCACCTGGCATTTCCTCAGTGTGTGCAGAGAGGGAGCTATCTCTCTCTCTTCCTCCTCTTAGAAGACCATAGTCCTATCAGGTTAGGGCCCCCTCCTCATTTAACTCTAATTTCCTCCAAATACAGTCACCCTGGGAGTTAGGACTTCAACATGAATTTTGGGGGTGCCTCGGACAGTTCAAGCTGCTATAACAAAGTACTGTAGACTGGGTAGTTTATAAACAACAGACATTTATTTTCTCACAGTTCTGGAGGCTGGAAGCCTGAGTTGGGTGTGCCAACAAGGTTGAGTTCTGGTGAGAGCCGTCTTCCAGGTGGTAGACTGCCGACTTCTCATGGTATCCTCACATGGCAGAGAGCAGAGAAAAGCAGGCTCTCTGGGGACCCTTACAAAGGTACCAGTCTCCTTCACGAAGGCTCCTCTCTCCTGACCTCATCTGATCCTAATCATCTCCAAAAGCCCCACCTCCTAATTCCATCACATTAGGAGATAGGGTTTCAAAGTATGCATTTGCGGGGACACAAATATTTTGTCCATAACATGGGGACACACTTCTCTCCATAGCTTAAGGAGGATTTATGTCATTCTTCAAGTATCTCTTTCCTGCTATAAGACTACAAGCTCCTAAAAGGAAACCCTCTTACACTGTTGATGGAATGTAAATTTATACAGCCACTGTGGAAAACAGTATGAAATTTCCTCAAAAAACTAAAAATAGAACTACCGTATGATCCAGCAATCCCACTCCTGGGCATACACCCAGAGAAAACTAAAATTCAAAGAGATACATGCACCCCATGTTCACAGCAGCACTATTTACAATAGCCAATGTGTGTATATATATATATATATATATATATATTACTCAGCCATTAAAAAGAACAAAATAACGTCATTTGCAGCAACATGGATGGACCTAGAGATTATCATACTAAGTGAAATAACTCAGAAAGGGAAAGAAAAACGCCATATGATATCACTTATATGTGGAATCTAACACACGACATAAATGAACATATCTACAAAATTAAAACAGACACACAAATAATAGAGAACACACTTGGAGTTGCCAAGGGGGAGGGCAGGGTGAGAGAGGGAAGGACTGGGAGATTGGGGTTAGCAGATGCAAACTATTATATACAGGATAGATAAAAAACAAGGTCCTACTATGTAGCACAGGGAACTATATTCAATATCCTGTGATAAACCATAATGGAAAAGAATATGAGAAAGAATGTATATATATATATATATATATATATATATATATATATATATATATATATATATATATATATATATATATTTGTATAACTGAGCCACTTTGCTGTACAGTAAAAAATAAACACAACAATGTAAATCAACTATGCTTCAATAAAATTAAAAAAAAAAAAAAAAAAAAGACTACAAGCTCCTTAAAGAAAGAAGCCATGGATTTTTACTAGTTTATCTTTTTTATACCCAGTGAAGTACCTGGACCAGGGTGAGCACTTAAAGAATATTCACTGACCTGATTGAGTCATTTCTTTGCAAGCTGCCCAGCTGTCTCAACCCTACGGTCAGTTCCCATCCTATACAAAAGCATATGCAGAAATAGATATTGCAAAGTCGCCAGCAATTAATGAGTATTCCATGAAAAGAAAATATTTCATGTTCAAATAAGTTTGGGGGGGGTGCTAGGTTATAAAAAGTTAAACTTTTTTCTTTCTGTCAGAACTGCCAGGGGTCTTTAATAGGCTAATACTCGACTCCCCAAGTTGAGTATCAGTAGAAATTGCTCTATCCTTCAGACCCACCCGACACCTCACTTGTACCAGGTATCCCTCCTTCTCCGCTGAAGGACATTTTGGATTCCTAGTGGATTTCCATTTTGTTTTTAAGCAGAACATGAGCCAAAGGCATCCTCTTGTCACCTATAAGTCTGTGCCAGCTCTGCTTGGAGATACTCACATGGCCTTAAATGTCACCACATACATATTAAAATTCCCGGCTTCTCTCTGCTCCGCAGCGCCTCTGGGATCTCTGGCTAGAGCCCTTTACAGGGGAGAACAGGCACAAGAAGGAGATTACCATGGTGGTGCATGGCAGTCACCTAGGAGACCAGCTGTGCCTTTCCATTCTGAGTGCAGCCCCAAATAAATGAGGTGCCTATGCATCCTAGCCGAGCAGTGGAACCGCTCACCTGGCATGATGGCCTGGGGAGCATGGACACACTTGGAGCTCACCCCCTGCCCCTGCCATTTCAGAGAAGAGGAAACAGGGCCCAGGGAGGTGCTGTGGCTTTCCCAGCAACAGAGCTGATGAGCTTTTCTAAAAACATTTATTTTCTAAAATAAAATAGACATAAACACAGTGTCAAGAGTCTAATCATTTCAGAAGTTTGTTACTTAAACAGCAGCCCCTTCCCTCCCCATTCCCTCCCATTTACTGCTTCCCAGATAGCCAACGCTTTTCTCATAATTCTCCTCCTGGGTTAAAATTGTAACTCAACCACCAACCATTATAAGGTGCGACATTTTCTTCTAATTGCTTCAGAAATAAACAGATGTTGTCCAGGGTGTTAGCTCAGGGGAGGGGAAAGAAGGGAAGTGATGAAGGCAGCCATCACTGCCACTGAGACAGCAAGGTGTCCCCAGGGAGGGGCAGAGAATGTGTGCTTTTTCTTCCCAGTTTCTCAACTGCCCACACGCCTGCTTTTCATAGGCTCCTGGAGGTTCGCTGCATAGTTGGGATGGGCAACCCCAGGACTTGGGAGAGACTCCTCCCTTCCCAGAGGCTTCTGACCCCAGTTTCCGAAGCTCCTGCAGAGAAGAGTGTTCACAGCCAGCAGTTACTCTGGAGGGGGAGCCGTGGACACCTCTCCCTCCTCTCTGAGACCCTTTCCCTTCCCAACATTGAACCTGCAACAGCAAGCCCACCCGAGCCCCCTGTCAGAGGTCCGGCCCCTGTTTGGGAACGGTGGCGGATGCAAGGAGAAGAAAAACAACACCTTGTCCCCTGCCTGGAATGGCTTGCCATCCCATGCGAGAGACTGGGAAAGTGTAGTGCAGCTTGTTCTCCCACCCTCCGCTCCCACTCAGCATCCATGCACCTTTCCTAACAGCACCCTGATTTCCTTCTGGTTCGGGGAAAGGTGGGAGGGTAAATCCACTTGCCTCCCCTCCGAATAGAGAAAATAGAGAAACCAGATGCTCCTCCCTCGGTGCCCAATGCCACAGGGGCCAGGCAGGACTAAGCTCAGGAAACGGATGCTTTCCCCCATTTCTGAGTCTTGAGTGAGTGTCCCAAGGATCCATGATATGGTCCCTCTGCCCCTGTAGCGACATCCCAAGTGCACAGTCCTGATAAAACACGACTCCCTGGCTTCCCTCTCCTGCTCCTCTCAAGGCTGCCTGGCCTCCTGTGTCTTTGCTAGCCTGGCGCTGCAACAGTCCTGTTCATTCTGAGTGCCTGATCTACCTTCCAATAATCCCCACCCCCAGCCCCCGTTAATCAGAGTCATTTTCTGTTGCTTGCAATCAAGGAACCATAAAGGCTAAAAAAAAAAAAAAAAAAAAAAAAAAAAAAAAAAAAAGAGGCACAGATAATCCTCAGCAGGTGTGGTAAATTCTAACGGCATCACCAAGTGCCACGAGGAGAGGGAAAAGTATACAGGAGGAGGTGGGGATCATATGGGGAGAGACCCAGGACACCTGCAACAGGCCCTGCACTGCCCCAGGTGCCACTTCTGCTGCTGCTTCTGTGTGACAACCACAGCCAGGTGGCCCCACTGAGTTTCCTCCCAGAACTGAAGTGTGACCCAGCGGATGCAGTACCCATCCTTCCAGGTCTGGGCAGGGGCCCCTGGGAAAGGGAGCAGGGTCCCTAGTGGTAGCAGCGGAGCCAGGTCAAGGAGGGCACGCTGGCAGCCTTGCATCCCCCCAAGCAGTCTCTCCTGAGTGCCCAAGCCCAAACCTTCCACTGACCATGACTTGGGGCCACGGTCCCTTTGAGTTCTGGCACCGCCCACCTCTCCGCCTCAACCCTAGCTCACTGAAAAACTCCATTCTTCATGTTTACCATGCTCTGCTTCCCACAGGGCCATGCTGGTCCACGTCTAAGTTGTATTGCTTTCATGGGGACTGTGCTTATAATATTCTGGATCAGTAATTTCCGTAGAGATGCTAGCAAAACAACAAATCCAAGTGAATTAATTCTGACAAAACTCTCGCCAAAAAAATGGCAGAGGGCCAAGTCGCACGTTAGAGTCTTCAAGCCCCAAGCTCCCCACTTATCTGGTGTTCCCCAGAGTCAGGAACAAAGGAAAGATAAGCCTGATCCTCCCGCGTACCTGCCGCCTTTTTAACGAGGGCATTGGAAATGAGGTCTGGGAACCACTGGCTCAAAGTTTCAGCTGTTGGCGCCCAGGCAAGGAAAGATCTTGGGGGAAAACATTATAATGTAATCTCCTTTTTTCAGTAGGAGATTTTCAGAACATTAAACACTATCCACGGACAGTTTCAGATGGAGTCCCTAGTGGCAGAGGACGGAAAGGCTTTTGAATCTGAGTTTCCCCCCTGCTCTATTTGAAACATCTCCTTCCGCTTGGGATGTTGTGTTTGAGGTTTGGCAATGAGGTGGCATTTCCTTAAAAGGGAAAGAAAATACATATTTTGGTGGCCATGGCTCAGGTAGCCTGTGTTCCCAGAGGAAACAAAAGTCTTTGCAAGGAATGTTTGCCTTATTCAGTATAAATAATGTTGGTTTGTTTATGTCTTAACCCCTGTTTGGTGATTAATGAGAAAAATATATCTTCTGAAACTCAGAGCACACTGGATCCTTTTTAGTGGGCCTCTCTAGGGTAAATAAAGATGAAAAGAAGAGAGAGCCATTGTGACTCCAATGAAATACATTCTTCTTAGTTAATCTGAAGTTTGGATGACCCACACTGTTCTTAGGGAAAATATTGTCTCTTTCAATGGTATTCTTCTTTCTTTCTTTTTTTTCTATTTGCAAATCATGACTCCCGGAAATTTTAAATTACTTCTTCGTGTTTGGAAAATTAGGTAATTACATGATTTAGTTTGGGCATTGCATGACGTGGTAAGATTGGGCATCAGGTAAGTTCCCTGATTTGATATCAGAACCAGCTCCAGGAGGTACTGGCTGTTGGATCTTAGAAAGTCGTTTTCCTCTTCTAATTCTCAATTACTGCAGGTGTGCAGTGGGGTGAAAATACCCACATCACCTCCTAGGGCCGTTATGCAGATCAAAGCAGATAATTAATTGCAAGTGCTTTGGGAATTGCAAAGCATGTCACAATTGTCATTCTCAGTTTTAAATGTTTTCCCATTGCAATTAGAATGAGCATGCAGATAAACAGCAAGGGTTTACTATATAGCACACGGAACTATATTTAATATCTTGTAATAACCTATAATGGAAAAGAATCGAAAAAAAGAATAGAGATATATACATATACATGTATGAGTGAATCACTTCGCTGTCCACCTGAAACTAACACAGGATTGTAAATCCACTGCACTTCAATTTAAAAAAGGGAATAGACTGCAAACTCCCTGCAATGGCCTGAGAGGCCCTGCCTGATCCTCCAGGCACAGAGCCCACCACTCTGTCCCTCGTGCTCTCCGCTGTAATCACGCAGGTCTCCCTCCATCCTTTGGTCATGCTCAGCTCCTTTCTGTCTCAAGGCTTTTGCATATGTCAAGCCCTCTTTCTGGGAGGCTCTTCCTCCTTTCTTCACCTAGTCAATCTTTTACATCCTTTTCAGTTGACATGTTATTGCTTCCCTATCAGCCGACACTACTGTTTTGACCAGACAGGTTATAGAATACACAACTCCAGCAGGCGCCATTCACATAGAGTACAGTTCGCACAGCAACAAAGCACATGGTGACTTTGTTCTCAACCTCCTCCACTAGTTCCACGATACCTTTGATTTGCACCATGCTTCTCCTTCACAGCAATTTGCACATTTATAAACCTTTATTTGTTAAGTGTCCGTCTTCTCCACTAGACCATCAAGATAGGGACCATGACTCTCCTGTTCACCTCAGAATCCTCAGCACCTAGAACACTGCCTGCACACAGAAGGTACTCAATAAATGTGTATGGACTGACTTTCTATGAAGTATGATGAAGCCATTCTGTCTCATTCCAATGGCACTGAGTAAGCAGGAGCATTGAGGCTCAACAAGTGTCTCCGCAGCTGCCCGTTGTCCACCTCCATCCCCAGTGCTGGCATGGACCTTGAAGCTAAGAGGTCCAGATAAGCCACAGGCCAGGTTCAGAGGACCCCAGAGGAAGAAGGGCATCAGGGCAGCTGAGAACCGAGCCCTACCTTCTGCTGCTAAGAGACGCATCTCTGCCCGCTAGAAGGATTTAGCTTCTTTCTCCAGAAATGAATTATTACAAGGAAAGTATATGACAGCAGAGCCTGAAGTCCTATCCTAAAGATCTGAATTTTAATCCTTCCCTATCACAGGCTAGCCGGTAATTACTCACAAGTGATTATAAAATGTGCTGTCCTTTATCCTTGCTAGAATATTTTTAAATTAAGCAAAGCACTTTATAAGCTCTAAAGAATGGCTGAGCTCTAAAGAATGGTTCTAACGATGTGATGTAGCATTAGTATTTGCAGTTGATTATAAACCTCTTCAAGAATGCGGTCGCCATTGCTTCCCTCTCACCTGCTTCTTAGGATGCGGCTATCTTTAGCTATAACTTGTTGATTAGCCAATCACAAAAGCATTGGGAGCAGAAGATAATGCCCGCTCTGTGTTTTGCATGATATTAAAATAAATAACACTAGCAAACTCAGCGCTGTTGTTTGGTGAGCCCTCACTCATTCGTTGATTCTTGGAGCAAGCATTTATAAATGCCTTCTCTGCACCAGGGCTGTGTTATGTGTTAGAAAGCATGTGTTTCCTGTCTTGGAGGAACTCACCAGATAGGGCAAGGGGTGGGATAAGTGGGAGACCCAATGTTCAACTAGAGGGAAGTCTATTCTGATGGAGGTACCAACAGCGTCCCAGGGTAGCACGCAAGGAGGCTGATCAACCCTGCCTGGGTGAGGGAATGATTCTCAGGGACGCCTTCTTGCAAGGCCACCCTGGGTTTGGCAGGTCACAGAGACACATCCGCAAGGGAGGGGAGGGACACGAGGCTTCTGGAACTATCCCTAGGCAGTGGGAACCAACTGGATCCCTTCTGTCTTTCAGTTATCTGCTTAAAAACTCTTAATTTCCTGTCTTCAGCCCCGGAAGGAAGACAAATGAGGGAACGTTTGCAGAGCACCAGCCCCTCCTGGTGTCCCGGGCCCAGGCCCTCCCAGGTGGGCTTGTTAGTAGGAGGTCTGTGCACAGCAAACCAACTCCAAATTCCCATTGAATATGTGGGGTTTGGTAGGGGGCACTTTGCCTGGTGCACTTTACTTCAGTTTTTATGAACTTGTATATTTCAGAGGAAATATCAGTCTTGGGTTTCTGACTCATTTACATTCCTCAAAATGTCATTCTTTATTCATGATACAAGAAACCTCTATAAGCCCTTTTTTAAATTCCCCCCAAAGGCTGGATTTTTGGATCCCCAATGCCCAGAGTGTGGTCTTCAAATCTAAACCTAAAAAGAAGAGAAAGTTTGAGTTAGACCCCTTCCCACTTCTGACACCTGGGCTTTCACAGGGCTGGTGGTGAGACTGTGGACGGTGGGAGGGAGCTGTGGACCGTGATCTTGACCCTGAGCTGAAAGCATGGTCCTGCTGATATTATCACGCCTGGCCAGTCAGGGGCTGGCTCTGTTGACCTACTGAAGTGCCGTGGAACTTTGGAGGGGCCGGTAATAAGACGTCTGGAGGAAAGATGAATGTCCAAGGAAACAATCCAGATGGCTAACTGTTCCATGTTAAAAATGTGCAGAAACTTAAAAAGACAGGAGGGAAATGGGGAGCAGAAGAGGAGAGGACTAAGCAGTGTGGATGTGACCAGAAACTTGAGAAACAGGATTGCATGACACTGTGTTGCACATCATTTCTGATGCGACAGTGGAATTCCCTTCATCCTCCCCAACCTTCAGTAAAGTCACCTGCAATCTGTGTGAGAGATTTGCTTGGGGGAAGGTAAGGGAAATGACTGAGTTGCCCATTTGGGTTGAACAAACCAAGTGGGCGGTGAGACAGTGGCTGAAATGACGAGTTTAGTGGCAGCAGGAGCTCACAGCATAAGGTGACCTCAAGGCTGTGAGCTGCTCAGAAATATCCATGACGCTTGAGAAAATAATTAGATGTTCCACTACCTGCAGGTTGAGGGTTTGAACAATCTCATCTAGCCTTTAAGGGACTCCAGCTAACATCTAGGTTTTACACTTTTATTATCTCCCTTGTTCACGCAATAAACAGATATAGTCACCCTCATCTCCCAAAGGAAAAGGCCAGACGGGGTAAGTCATTTCCCTGAGTCCCATACCTAATAAGTAACAAATCCAGAATTTGAATCCAAGTCTTCAGCTGCAGTTTTGCTTAATGTTTTATTTTGAAATGTCCAGGAAGTTGCAAAAATAGTTCAGAGAAGCCCAGCTTCCCCAACTTCTGCCACAGTCTATATGTTCTTCCCACCATCCACTGAAACTAGGGATAAAGAATTGAACTGCAGAGACTGCAGATTTACGCGAAAACAGGCTTTTTAGGTTTACAGATCATCAGGTACAGCATCTCTTTCTGGAAACCAGAAAGTCAGCATAAAAGAGTTCAGCCTAAAAAAGATCAAGCCCTGGGGCAGTGGTTTGCAACCCTGGATGCACATTCAAATCACCTGGTGGGCTTTTTAAAAATACCTGTGCCATCCACCTCACTACACATAACTCCATTTCGTTTCTTTTTATGGCTGAGTAATATTCCATTGTATATATGTGCCACATCTTCTTTACCCATTCATCCGATGATGGACACTTAGGTTGTTTCCATCTCCTGGCTATTGTAAATAGAGCTGCAATGAACATTTTGGTACGTGACTCTTTTTGAATTATGGTGTTCGCAGGGTATATGCCCAGGTTATCTCCTTAAAGTTGAAACTACATGCCCTGGACTTTTCTGTCTTCTCCTAGACTGGAAGGCAGATGTGGAACTGAACCAGCCTCTGTCCTCCTAAGACAACACCTGAGGAGATGGTGGGCCACAGAGATGGAAAGAGTCTGGGTCCCTGAATTATCTGATGGAGCAGAGATACCCCATCAGTCTTGAACTTCTCACCTTAGGACCATGTATTGAGAGATAAATAAAGTGCTCCTTTATTAAAAACAAAAAAACAAAAAAACAAAAAACAAAAACCCTTATGCCTATCCCAGCCTAACAGGTTCTAATCTAATCAGTAAGGTCTGGGGCTTAAGAGTCGGTATTTCTGCAAGCCCCTCAGGGGGGTCTAAGCAGCTGGTATTGAGAACCACAGCTGTAAAACTACGCCATAGGTATCAAGAGGCTCTGAAGTGAACGCACCCTTTCGTCAGACCCAGGTGTCGAGATATCCTCCTTCATGGGTCCCATCACTGTGGCCTGAGATGCCTGTAAGAGGAGGCTGTGAATGAGAAGATCCTCAGGTGACCTGGCAGGGAAACTTTCTCTGTTGTGCTTAATGCAAAGCTTTGTGGTCCTGCCACTCAGAGCTGTGCCTCCCTTTCTGAAAAAGTAAATCAGCTCCAGGTACATCAAAGGAGATTATCGTTCCTCTGGCACTGGCTTTGTTTTCCCATACATCTAAGGGAAGCAGGTCCACTTATCTCCAGAATACTTTCCCAGAAAGCTCGGTCGCCTGCTGTGTGAGGTCACAGGTCCACAATTTTGCATCCATTACACCTTGTATGGAAGCGGGAGGAATTGGCTTGCTTTGTTTTCCAGCACTAGGGAAACAGATTTCTTCTTAAGCTTCACACAATAAATTGTATTAAATCCTTTCAGCAGGGTTTCCATGGCTATGTGAAAGCAAAATCATACAGTAATTGTTTTAAATAATACAGCAAGGCGAGCTAGAGAGTACATCTTAATTTTTGTCATCTGTGTGATATTTCTGTTTGTATGGAAATGTTCCCGAGGCAGGGGAAAGGTTTCTGCATTCACTGGGAGTTGCTTGGCAAATGTAGCGCAAGGTCAAATACAAACTGAAATAAACAGACCTACCAAATCCCTCAGCCCCCTGCTCTGTCCATGTGAGCTCCGGGGCTGGTTTGCTTATTTTAAGTGGGAATTAGGATGGTGTTTATCTCTTTGCTGCTTGGGCACCAAAACCCATCCTCCCACTGCATATGCGTGGCTCCCGCTTCCCTAGGGAGAGGGTTAGAGGTATATACCTTAGACAAAGGTGACACCTGACAGGAACCACACCCCACCCCTGAGTATCAATTTGTCCTCTGGTACCGGGGACACTCTCTAGTAGTCTGAGCCCAGGATCCACAACAAAATGTCATGGATAAGAATCAGTCTTCAAAACTGACAATCCTACATTCCGGTTCAAGCCCCATCAACCAGGCTATTGCAAGTTGCTTCGACTCTGAGATTCCATTTCTTCATCTACCAAGTGAGGGTGATGACACTTACACACCAGAGCTTCTGATTCTCAAATGAGGTCACGCATGGAAAGTACTTGTCCTCGTAGCTGACAGGGTGTTAGGGCTCATTAAATGGTATTCATTTTTAAATGATTATTACCATTATCATTATTATTCTTTGAGTGTAGAAAAGTCCTCCTGATAATATGGTGAATCTTAGAGCTGTTGTCTGCCTGGGTGGTATCCGTGTTGAATTCCACAAACACTCCTGACCCCTTCCAGATGTCAGAGAGCCGGTTGCGTGCTGGAAAATGGGGAAGGAATGTCTGGTTCCTGCCCTCCAGGAGCTCCCAGACCAGGAGTGGGACCCTTACCAACTGAGGCTCATGAACATTACACTCGGATTGTGCTTGGCCATGGCTGTTGCCCACGTTGTGTTATTACTCCAGGGAGGAATCGATCCTTGACAATCAATTGGATAAAGAAGGAGAGAGCTCTACACCGTCACTGACAAGAATGTCACCTTGGGTTCCGATCCCATGTGGGCAATTCAACTTCCAAATACGGATACAAGTAAAGTCCGTCAGCCAAGCCCCGAAGAGAGTTCAGGGTAGACCTCGCCCCAGGTCATAGTCTTTGACCACAGCTGATGTTCATGAGACCCTCACGTGAGTGGGAACTGGGGGAGGTGACAGGAAGGAGAAGATGGGGGTGGGGCAGCCCAGCCTCACCAAGTATGTATGACATCACTTGGCGGACAAGCCAACGTTGGAAGGGAAAGGGCGTTGGCTCTAACCACAGTCTGCCATTTTGAATTCTGTGGAAGCTTATTTCAGCTTTTTGTTTTTCTAATGTTTTAAAGTGCGACAGTAAGTAGTAAGAGAACACACGAAGAAAAAGATTTGCCCACACAGAAGTTGTCTTTGGTGCCAAAAAGAAGACATACTTGAGATGCTTTGCTTTCCGTCTGTGCCTGAGAGAGATGTTCCCTCTCTGCTGGTCCCCTGGGAGGCTTGGAACAGACCCACCAGATTCCAGGAGCTGAGCCTCAGAGGGGCCAGGCTATGGCCCCCAGGAGGTCAGCGGTGGCTTTTCCTTTGGTGCCTCTGGCCTGTTTGTAGCCTCTGCCTGAAATTCATTCTCTGTCTGTGCTGAGCCTGTCCTTTTTTTTTCCAGACACAGCTCATGCCCTACTTGCCGCTCCTCTCAGGGCTTTGTCACAGGTGGAACAGATTTGATTCCAAGACCGGGGGCCCCTCTTCTGTGCTGTCACATCACCTCTCCTGTGGTACTGACCCTCTGGTTATACTTCCTGTTTACTCATCTGTCTCCCCCACTAGATTATGACCTCTTGGGGAGGGACTGTCTCTTACGCATCATGGGTCTCCAGAGCATACCACCCAGTCTGGTGCATAGAGATATGCAATGAATAGGTGTTGAATGCATGAATGACTATATGAATCAATGAATGAGCAAAATGTGACTGAACACATCAGTATGCTGATGCACTGAACCTCAGTATGATGTTCCTTTAGCTCTCTCTTCTGGAGCCCAGCCTCTTTACGCTTGCCCTCACCCACTCTGAATTCCAACAGCCACCCCCTACTCCTACCCTTCCCTCAACATACATGCACACACACTGGCCGACAGCACCATCCTAGGCCCCAGGGGACTTTAGAGGCCTCCTCTGCCGGGAAGCCCACAGAGCTCACTATGACAAGGATCAGGTCGGCTCAACTCCCCCGTTATGCCCTTTGTGACCCAGGTCGGCTCAGCTCGTATGTTGGTAGTAACACCCATCTATGGGATCACAGCCGCCACATTTTCAAAGGCCAAGTGGTACTATTTCTTCTGACCTCAGATTTTCTTTGGAAAGTTTCTCCAGTGACTCAAAATGCCCTCTTGGCTTGTGGGAAAAAAACAGAAAGCAATGAAAAGGTGTTAATGACCTAATCTTACTCTCAGGGCATTAGCAAAAGACCAGACTCTTAAAGGAATTCCTCCCACATGCCCCAATCTCTTCGTCTACCTTTTGCACGACAGCACATGCTTTACTAACTACCGTAGCTACCCACTGACCCATTCACTAAGACCCTCTCGCTGTGCTTGTTGCTTTTCATACTTTATCTCTCTTAATCCCCAACAAATCCATTAGGTAAGTCCTGTTGTGAGTCTCACTTTACAGAGATGGAAATGAAGTTCAGAGATTTCAGGTGATTTGTCCACATTCCCATATCTAATAAATGAGGAACTTGAGATTTGAAATCTTATCTGCTTATCTATTGCTGTATAGCAAACCACCTCTAAAATGTAATGGCTTTAAACAATTTACCGTTACCTCTCATGGCTCTGTGGGCTGACTGGGCTCAGGTGGGAAGTCTTCACTGATGCTCTCTCCTATGGCTGCGGTCATCTGAAGCCTTGACTGGGCTGGACGTTCAAGATGACAACTCATATAAGCTGACTGTCACTATTGGCTGTGGGCCAGGAGCTCTTCTGGGACTACCAGTTGAGCACTAATGATTTTCTGAGACTCTTGGCTCCACTCACTGGGGTATTGATTCTGAGCCCTGACGCATCCTTCCTTTTCCATAAGAGGTGGCCGTGTTTGCAGCTTAGTAGTCTTCTCCTGTTTCCCCCTCATAGAAGGCTCTTTGCATTTTGAACTACCTCTGTCTTTTTCCATCCCAGCTGATGGTGCTTCCTCATTCATAATGCTCTTAAATTCTTGTGAGCTTCCTAAGGACTCTTTTGAGTTCACACCATGAGTCAAAATACACACCAACAAATCTCTTTGAGACAGGCCCCCTTTCTTCTGCCTTGGGCTGAGAGTCAGATGGGTAGAACAACGCCCATCAGATTCCTTTGAAATTTTTCTGTCTAGTTGAGAAGGTCTATGAGACATACTCCTAAAACTTTCTAAAAGCTTAACAAGTGTCTTAGAGCCATGCCTTTGAGATGATCAATACCCTCATATCATGTCTTACTCTGAGAACATTTTTCCAACTGGAGAGGCTGGGAATAAGAGTCAGCTTTAGTTCTAAACCCAGCTAGTCTGCTTCTTTATATTTCATCTAAGTTTACTTGAAACAGAATAGTTCAGTTTTCAGTTCATCTCTCTATGCTCATACCCGCCTAAAAGACAACAGTAGGCACTTTTGACATTCTATCTGGACGTCTCCTTGGCCAAATCTGCTATGTCACAGGTATATTTTCTGTTGTTTTCATTATCATAAACAACGGAGTACCAAATTATCCATCATTACGAAATAAGGGATGCCTTTTTCCAGCCTCCAGTAACAGTTTTCCTTCCCATTTTCAGGCATAGTTTGCTCAAGCACTTCCTGGCTTCTTCTTGCTGCATGGTCCCAAAGCCAATGTTGCACAATTTAAGTTTTTAACATAGCAGCATTCCACTTCCAGGTACCAAATTTTATTCTAATTATCTGTGACTGCATAGCAAGCCACCCAAACCTTAATGGTTTACAACAACAATGTATTGTTTCTCGTGGCTTTATGGGTGGACTGAGCTCAGCTGGGTGATCTCACTTGGGCTTTCTCATACACTTGCTGCCAGATGTCGGCTGGGGTTGCTGTTATCCGAAAGCTTGGCTGTGGAAGACGTTCAGGAGGGCTCACTCAAGCAGCTGGCAGCTGATGCTGGCCTGGGCTTCTGACAGCCTGGCACCTGGCTCCCAGATGGACCATTCTGAGAGTGAGTGTTCCAGGAGCCCTAGGCAGAAGCTGCAATACTTCTTATGACCTAACCTCAGAAATCCCAGAACATCTTTTTCATTATATTTTATTAGTTAAGTAAGACACTATGGCCAGATTCAAAGAGAGAGAGGAATTAGATCTCATCTCTCAATGGGAGGAGGGTAAAAGGATTTTATTTAATTTTTGGTAATATTTAATTTTCTACAAAGCTCCTAATCACTAAGATCTGTATCATCTCATTAAAAGTAATGGTCTAGGGCTTTCCTGGTGGCGCAGTGGTTGAGAGTCCGCCTGCCGATGCAGGGGACACGGGTTTGTGCCCCGGTCCGGGAAGATCCCACATGCCGGGGAGCGGCTGGGCCCGTGAGCCGTGGCCGCTGAGCCTGCGCGTCCGGAGCCTGTGCTCCACAACGGGAGAGGCCACAACAGTGAGAGGCCCACGTACTGCAAAAAAAAAAAAAAAAAAGTAATGGTCTATGAAAATTACAGTTCAGCTCTGCATACCTGGTAACTCATTCCCCTAAATGTTGATGTTGATTCTGCTCCAAGGCCATCTTGTTGTCTCTTATCTTACAAAAATATATACACATCCTAGAAATATGTGGACCCAATTCGCCGTTCTTCTGGGTCTGACATCTGCAAAACATCTGCTGAATCTGACACCTGAATGTTAAAATTGGCAATGGCTCTGTCAAACGGTCATCCATGGGAAAACTGGATCAGGAATATTGCTTCTTTCCAGACAGTTTCTTCTCCAGGAATGATTAGGGTTAGCTGCCTGAAGCAAAGAGGGAAATACCCAGATCAAACACATTTATAACCCTCCTTTATTCACTGCTAAGTGGCAGACTGCGGTAGAAGTCTATGTCCAGTTACACACCTCATGGACCATCAGTCTGATGGTTAATAGTCATCGGCCCCGTTTTGCTATCTTCATCCCTCGGCATGGTTGTTTAATGTGGCTGAAAGTGAGTGACCATTTCCCACTTAGAATCCCTCTGCCTCCAGGTACAAGCATGGCAGGAGGGCTGAGATTGTTGGAGAGGAAGGTGAGAGGGATAAAATGCAGCCTGGGTCTCTGCAATTTTATAAAAATGTTGGGGGACAAAGGTAGATATCCTATGCTGCCTAAACAGCCATGTGGCATCATCCTCTCCCCCTGCTGAGAGGTGGTACAGGTGGGTGAGAAAGGCCACAAGCTCTGGAGTCAGGCAGCCTGGCCCCTCCACTTAACGTGACACAATGGACAGGTTATTCACCCTTTTGTGCCTCCTTTCCTCAGTTCTCAGTACTTGTCTTACTTCTCCTAGTAGTAGCGTGGAAACACCTGAAGAATGACTAAGGAATCAAGGGGAGTCGACTGAAGACTGGGCGATCAGGGGAGGCACATCTGAGCAGGTGGCATTTAGGCTGAGCCTTGAACGACAGGAAGAACCAGCAGACTTGTAATAATCATGACAGGTGCATTAGTTTCCCGTGGCTTCTGTAACAAATTCCCATAAACGAGGTGGCTCGAAACTACAAAAATGGAATCTCTCACAGTTCTGGAAGCAGAAGTCCAAAATCAAGGTGGCTGGACCATATTCCCTCCCAGGGCTTTAGGGGAGAATCCTTACATTTGCCTCTTCTAGCTTCCGGTGGCTCCAAGCATTCTTTGGCTGCATCACTCCCATCTCTACTTCTGTGGTCACATCGCCTCCTCCTATTCTCTGTGTGTCTGTCCTATAAGGATGCAGATGATTTCATTTAGGGCCCACCTGGATAATCCAGGATAAGCTTCTCCTGTCAAGGTCCTTAACCACTTATTTTGCCATACAAGGCAACATTTAATTTTTTTCCATATAAGGTAACAATCACAGATTCCAGAGATTAGTATACGGATGCATCTTTTGGGGGCCACCGTTCAACCCACTACAGAGTGGTCAAAGAATACAGAGAAAGACTGGGTAGGGCCTTTTCAGCCTGGTAAGGGGTTTAGTAAGAAGCCATAGGAGGTCTCGGGCCTCCAAGGTTGTGCCAAGGTGTGTACCGAGATACGCTTTATAGTGGTCAGTCTTGCTGCTCTGTGAAGAATGGATTTGTGGGGAGGGCAGGAGAGTGGTGGCAGGGAGACCAATTCAGAGGCTGTTGTCAATCTGAGAACTTAAGTATGGGGCCAATCTGCCATTCTCTCTAATCTAAGGATTATAGGCAAATAATTCTTTGTCAAAGCCTGGAATGCAGTATTGCTAGTAAGAACAGTCTTTTGACAAAGCAAATTCTAATTCTAAATGCTGCAAAATAAGACTGTGTCTGAGCTCCACTTTATTTTACCTGAAACCCAAATAATTGACTTTCACTATTAGCTGAAATGAACTCATGCTCTCTCTGCCACAGCATTTGGGGACTTTCTCCATTATACTGATGACATGGTTTTATGGCCTGGAACTCAGAGTGGCCTTGAGAAGAAGCAGAAACATTTGGTTAACTACAATCAGAAAGAACAATCTCACAGCAGCTATGCTGAAGGGAAAATATTCACTGTGGTAGGCAAGAAGGTAATCCACAGACGGAATTCCTCTCCTGCCGCCAGCCTTCCCAGCAGGCCTCTCCCTCATCCCTTGCAGCCAACGCAGGTGGTGAGTCCACTAACTCACAGACATGCTCAGAAATGGGCTTTATGCAAAGATGAGACGGCATTCTTGTTTTTGTTTTTTATAAAAAAGGGCAGAACTTTGTTAACTTCCAGGCCAAAATTGTCTCTTTCATGCATAATGCACAGATCTCTCAGGTCTTAACCAGGTCCGCATGCTTGCATGTGCTTAAACTGGTCTCAAAGTTCTGTTTCAGACATAAATTTTGGCTCTACTAGCAGCTACCCTTGTGACTGCCATCTGGCCTTGCTTTGCCTCATGGGGAAAAGGGAGGGAGGACCAGCATTTATTGGAGACCCACTCTGTGAAACACACTTGCTCCTGTGGCCTGAGACCACCAAAATTCATTGCTTCCCCCCCACCTCAATAATGGGACCCTTGATTTTTTTTAAATAAATGTATTTATTCATTTATTTATTTAATTTTGGCTGCTTTGGGTCTTCGTTGCTGCGTGCGGGCTTTCTCTAGTTGCAGCGAGCAGGGGCAACTCTTCGTTGCGGTGTGCGGGCTTCTCATCGCAGTGGCTTCTCTTGCTGCGAAGCACAGGCTCAAGGTGCGTGGGCTTCAGTAGCTGTGGCACGTGGGCTCAGTAGTTGTGGTGCATGGGCTTTGTTGCTCCACGGCATGTGGGATCTTCCCCGACCAGGGCTCGAACCCATGTCCCCCTGCATTGGCAGGTGGATTCTTAACCACTGAGCCACCAGGGAAGTCCCGGGACCCTTGATTTTTAACTGGCCTAGAGTTGCCAGATAAAATACAGGACTCTCAGTTAAATTTGAATTCCAGATAAACAATGAAAATTTTCTTATTAAAAGTGTGTCTCAAATACTGCATTGGGGATACCTAGCCAAAAAAAAAAAAAAATGTTCATTATTTATCCAAAATTCTAATTTAACTGGATGTCCTGTATTTTTGTTGCTGTTGTTAAATCTGGCACTAGGCTACCCTGAATAAAGATGACATTTCTCAATTTCCCTGAAGTTAAGTGAGATTATGTGACAAAATTCTGGCCAAAGGGATACAAATAAGATTACAGCTATATACGCAGAAATAAATGTCACAATCTATGAGTGTGCAGAGAAGAGAGCTCGATATAGTGGGAAAAGCATAATTTTAGAACCAGAGGAATCAGGATTCAAACCATAGCTCTACCATATAATTAGGGATTTGATCTTGGTTTCTTTCATTTATTTTCTCCTTCTTTAAAATGAGGCTAATAACGTCAGCCTTCTAAAGCTCTTGTAAGGGTCAATTGAAAGAAGGTATGTAAGAGTCCTAGTACATCATCTAGCTCACCATTCACACAGGTAACAGATGCAGGGTCTGGAATTTGACCAAGCTGTCTGCTTTCTAGAAGCTCTCTTCCTTGCAACAGTGAGAGGCCCGTGTACCACAAAAAATAAATAAAAAATAAATAAATAAATAAATAAAAAGAATAATTCTCTTCCCTTCTGGTCATCCTAACCACTCCTTGGAAATTTAGCCAAGATCTTACTTCATGAAGGTTTCTTTTCTAGGGATTCTATTTCATTTATGGTTAGGACTACAAATTTTATGAGTTTCACGTTTTATATATTCATTTTTTGTCTCCTAAGAACCCTAGGTTTTAAAAATTCTTTCCTGCATTTTAAAACAATAGCTAAGCACATAATAAATGCTCAATTAAAAAAAAAAAACAGGAAGAAATAGTGTGTCCATCTCTCTTTCTCCTTCCTGCCCACCTGCTGGAATGTAAAGGTAATGCTGGAGCTCCAGCAGCCATTTTGGACTATGAGGTGATCTGAGGAATGGAAGCCACTCATGGTAGAACAAAAACCTAAGAGACCTGTCTACAACAAGAAGAAGTTCCTTGGTCTAGAACAAAAACAAGAAATTAATTTCTGTCTTATTTGAGCCACTGCTATGTGGGGTTTTTGTTTGTTTGTTTGTTTTTGCTGCTTGTAGATAAAACTAATGGTAAAAAATACACTATGTCAGCTAATTTTCACTCAACCTTTAAAGTAAGGCATATTATCCACATTTTGGCAAAGAGAATCCCAAGGCTGAGAGACATTAAGTAGTTTAGCCAACATGGTCACATAGCAATTGTTGAGCCAAGTTTTGAGACCCAGTCTATCTGAAGAGTATCCAGGTTCTTATTTTTGTATACTACACTGCTTGTCTGGGTGAGAATTTTTACCAAATTCTTAAGGTTTTTATAACATTGTATCAAATTTGCTTCTGCATGTCTGGTATCTAAAGCATTTAGCTCTCTCCCTCATCACAAGTACAGAGTATGGACATTTCTGGCATTTGTTAGTGTTCCATGATCTAGAAGTCCATCCATAGATCTAATATTGGAGAGGACTGAAACAAAGGACATTTTATTTATTTATTTATTTATTTATTTATTTATTTATTTCTCTAAAGAAATTCATCTGGCCTGTATTTGAATATTTTCCTGCAGATATGTCTTAATTGAGTTATGATTCAATATGAAGTCCTCAGCTTTTACAGAGAATCAGTATTAAAAGGTCTATTTGAAGAACGTTTCTGGATCTTTGGAAGCATGATTGTGTTGCTTGCTGTTCCTTGTAAAATACAATTTTCATGCAATAAATTTCACATACAATCTAGTGCCAGAAAAAAACCTGAAAAACGTCTATTCAGGTGCGATCCTGTTTCCCTTTTTTTTTTTTTTTTTTTTT
>RJWK010023955.1:0-28728 GCA_004363435.1 Platanista minor | reverse complement strand
TCGGTATGCGGGCCTCTCACTGTTGTGGCCTCTCCCGTTGCAGAGCACAGGCTCCGGACGCGCAGGCTCAGCAGCCATGGCTCACGGGCCTAGCCGCTCTGCGGCATGTGGGATCTTCCCGGACCGGGGCACGAACCCGTGTCCCCTGCATTAGCAGGCAGACTCTCAACCACTGCACCACCAGGGAAGCCCTAGCCATTCATCTACTGATAGACATTTTGGTTGTTCCCACCTCTTGGCTATTGTGAATACTCCTGCAATAAACATGTAAGTGCAAATATCATTTTGATATTCAATTTCAAATTTGGGGGATATATAACCCAAAAGAGGATTGCTGGATCACATGGTAGTTCTATTTTTAATTTTTTGAAGAAACTTCATAGTGTTTTCCATGGTGACTGCACTATTTACAGTCCCAACAACAGCATTACAAGGGTTATAATTTTTCCACAATCTTGCCAACACTTGTTACCAATTTAAAATTTTATAATACCCATCCTAACTGGTATAAGATAATATCTCATTGTGGTTTTGATTTGCATTTTCCTAATGATCAGTGATGTCAAGCATCTTTTCATATACCTACTATTTGCATGTTGTCTTTCGAGAAATGTGTATTTAAATCCTTTGCTTGTTTTAAAATTGGGTTGCTTGGTTTTTTGTTTTGTCTTTTTGCTGTTGAGTTATAGCAGTTCCTTATATATTTTGGATATTAATCCCTTTTCAGATATATGGTTTGTAAATATTTTCTCCCACTTACATGTTGTCTTTTCATTTTGCTGACTGTTTGCTTTTTTGTCCAGAAGCTCTTTAGTCTGATGTAGTCCCTTTTGTCTAAATTTGCTATTGTTGCTTTTGCTTTTGTTGTCATATCCAAGAAATTATTGCCAAGCCCAATGTCATGAAACTTTTCCAATATGTTTTCTTCTAAGTGTTTTACAATTCTAGGTCTTACATTTAAATCTTTAATCCATTTTGAGTTAATTTTTGAGCATTGTATAAAATAAGAATACAATTTCATTCTTTTGCATGTGGATATCCAGTTTTTTCAACATTTATTGAAGTTTCTATCTTTTACCCATTTTTTATTCTTGGCACTCTTGTTGAAAATAAATTGACCATATATATGGGGCTTTTTCTGGGCTCTCAATTCCATTCCATTGGTTTACATGTTTGCTTTTATGCCAGTATCATACTGTTTTAATTACCATAAGTCTGTAGTATATGCTGAAATCAGGAAGTGTGATGCCTCCATATTTGTTCTTCTGTCTCAAGATTGTTTTGGCGATCCAGGGTCTTTTGTAGTTCCATATGAATTGTAGAATTGTTTTCTTATTTCTGTAAAAATATTCCATTAGAATTTTGATAGCTATCACATTAAATCTGTAGATTGCTTTGGTTAGTATGGACATTTTAACAATATTAAATCTTCCAAGTCATGAATATGGGATGTTTTTTCATTTATTAATGTCTTTTAAAATTTCTTTAATTGCTGATTTGTAATTTTCAGTTTACATGTATTTCATCTCCTTGGTAAGTTTATTACTAAGTATTTTATTATTTTTGATATTATTTATTTTCTGATAGTTCTTTTTTAGTGTATAGAAATTCAACTGACTTTTGTGTGTTTATTTTTGTACCCTGCAACTTTACTCTAACATTTATTAATTCTAACAGTTTTCTTTCTTTGTAGTCTTTGAGGTTTTCTATATATAGGATTGTGTATGCAAAGAGAGATCATTTTCTTCTTCCTTTCTGATTTGGATGACTTTTCATTCTTTTTCTTGCCTAATTGCTCTAGCTAGACTTCTAGTACTATGTTGCATAGAAGTGGTGAGAATGGGCATCCCTGTCTCGTTCCTAATTCTAGGGCAAAATCTTTCTGCTTTTCGACTGCTAAGAAACATGTTTCCTGTGGACTTTTCATATATAGCTGTCATTGCATTAGGTTCTTTCCATTTCTAATTCATTGAACGTTTTCTGATTAAAGGCTAGTTTTAGTTCATTTTAACTGTTATAACAAAAAAAATCATAGAATAAGTGGCTTATAAACAACAAAAGTTTATTTCTCACAGTTTTGGAGGCTGTGAAGTCCAAGATCAAGTTGTCAGCAGATTTGATGTCTGGTGATGGCTTGCTTTCTGGTTTGTAGATAGCCATCTTCTTGCTATCTCACATGAAAAAAGGGGCAAGGGCACTCTCTGGGATCTCTTTTGTAAGGACACTAATCTTATTCATAAGAGAATATTTTGTAGTTACCTCCCAAAGACCTCACTTCCAAATGTCATCACACTGGGGATTAGGTTTCAATATATGAATTTTAGGGGGACACAAATATTCATTCTGTAGAAGATACTGAATTTGTCAAATGCTTTTCCTGCATTTATTGAAATGATCATGTGATTTTTTAACCCCTGGTTCTGTTAATATATCACATTAATTGATACTTGTGTATTGAATTGTCTTTGCATCCCTGGAATAAATCTCACTTGACCATGAGATCAAGTGAGATGATGTGTATGATCCTTCCAATATATTGTTGAATTGGTTTTTTAATAGTCTGTTGAAAAATTTCACATCTATGTTCATCAGGGATATTGGCCTGTAATTTTTTTTCTTGTATCACCCTTCTCTGGTTCTGGTATCAGGGTAATTCTGACCTCATAAATAAGTCTGGAAGAGTTTTCTCCTCTTCTACTTTTCAAAGAATTTGAGAAGGATTGATATTAATTCTTCTTCAAATATCTGGTAAAATTCACCAGTGAACCCATCTGATCATGGACTTTTGTTTGTTGGGGGGTTTTTGATTAGTGATTCAATCTTACAAGTAATCAGTCTATTCATATTTTTAATTTTATCATGATTCAGTCTTGGTAGGTTGTATGTTTCCAGGAATTTATCCATTTCTTCTAGGTTGTCCAGATTGTTAGTGTATAATTGTTTATAGAAGTTTCTTATAATCCTTTGTATTTCTATGGTATCAGTTGTAATGTCTCCTCTTTCATATGTGATTTTTACTTATCTGAGACCTCTCTCTTTTTTCCTTGGTGCATCTAGCTAAAAATTTGAATTGTGTATATCTTATCAAAGAATGACTCTTAGTTTCATTAATCTTTTCTACTGTCCCTTAAGTCTCTATTTCATTTATTTCTGTTCTAATCTTTGTTTCCTTCCTTCTACTAATTTTGGGATTTGCTCTTCTTTTTCTCATTCCTTATGGTGTAAAGTTGCTTATTTTAGATATTTCTTATTTCTTAAGGTAAGATTTTATCACTACAAATTTTCCTCTTAGAACTGCTTTTGCTCTATCTCATAAATTTTGGTATGTTACATTTCCATTTTCTCAAGGTATTTTTAAGTTTCTTCTTTGACTCATTGGTTGTTCAGTGGCATGTTGTTTAATCCCCACATATTTGTGAATTTTCCAGTTTTCTTCATGTAATTAATTTCTACTTTCATACCATTGTGGTCAGAAAAGATATTTGATATGATTTCATTTCTCTTAAATTAAGACTTGTCTTGTGGCTTAACATATGCTCTATCTTGGAAAATGTTCCACATGCACTTGAAAAGAATATGTATTCTGCAGCTTTTGGATGGAATATTCTGTATATATCTGTTAAGTCCATCTGCTCTTACGTGACATTTAAAGCTGATATTTTCTTACTGATTTTCTGTCTGGAAGATCCATCCATTAATGCAAGTAGGATATTAATGTCCCCTATTATTATTGTATTGCTGTCCATTTCTCCCTTTAGGTCTGATAATATTTGCTTTGTATAATTAGGTGCTCCTATGTTGGGTACTTAAATATTTACATATGTTATATATATATACCTTTGTTGGATTGACCCCTTTATCATTATGTAATGTCCTTCTTTGTCTCTTTTTTTTTTCTTTTTTTTTTTTGACATCTTTATTGGAGCATAACTGCTTTACAATGGTGTTAGTTTCTGCTTTATAACAAAGTGAATCAATTATACATATACATATGTTCCCATATCTCCTCCCTCTTGTGTCTCCCTCCCTCTCACCCCTTGTCTCTTATTAGTCTTTGTTTTAAAGTCTATTTTGTCTGATGTTAGTACAGCCACTGCAGCTTTCTTTTGGTTTTTATTTGCATAGATTATTTTTTTACATCCCTTTACTTTCAGTCTGTGTGTGTCTTTACATCTAAAGAAAGTCTCCTGTAGGCAGCATATAAATGGGTCTTATTTTTATCCATCCAGCCACTTTATGTCTTTTGATTGGAGAATTCAGCCCATTTACATTTGAAGTACTTGATAGGTATGTGCTTATTGTCATTTTGTTAATTCTTTTCTGGCTGTCTTTGTAGTTTCTCTCTTTCCTTTCTTTTTCTTTTGCTCTCTTCCTTTATGCTTTGCTGACTTTCTTTAGTTGTATGCTCAATTCCTTTATGTTTATCTTTTGTGAATTTACTATAGGTTTTCTCCTTCTGGTTACCATGAAGCTTACATATAACAATTTATATCTATAACTGTCTATTTTAATGACCTAAATTTGATCCCATTATAAAGCTCTACATTATTACTCCTCCCCTCCCACATTTTATGCTTTTGATGTCACATGTTACATCTTTTATCTTGTGTATCTCTTAACCTATTGTTGTAATCAAAATTGTTTTTACTACTTTTGTCTTTTAACCTTCATACTAGGTTTGTAAGCAATTAATGCAGAGCCTTTAATATATTCTTACCATTCCAGTGAGATTTATTCTTTGTATGTGTTCTTGTTACTAATTAGTGCTCTTTCTTTTCAGCATAAAGAAGTCCCTTGAACCTTTCTTAGAAGGCTGGTTTAATGGTGATTAACTCCTTTAGCTTTTGTTTGTTTGGAAAACTACTTATCTCTCCTTTATTTCTGAATGATAACTTTGCTATCATTCAGAAATAAAGGAGTATTCTTGGTTGGAAGGTTTTTTGTTTTTTTGTTTTTTTTTTTCAGTATTTTGAATATATTGTGTTACTCCCTTCTGGCCTGTAAAGTTTCTGCTGAAAAATTTGCTGATAGTCTTGTGGGGGTTTTCTTGTATGTAGCAAGTTGTTTTTCTCTTGCTGCTTTTAATATTGTGTCCTTGTCTTTAATGTTTGACATTTTAATTATAATGTCAAACATTAAATTAGGTTATAATTAGGTTCTTCCTATTTGGAACTCTCTGAGCTTCCTGGATCTGAATGTCTGTTTCTTCTCCAGATTAGAAAAGTTTTCAGCCATTATTTCTTCAAATAAGATTTCTGCCCCTTTCTCTCTCTCTTCTCTTTCTGGGAACCCTAGGATGCAAATGTTAGTTCATTTGATGTTGTCTTATAAGTCCCTTAAGTTAACTTCACCATTTTTCATTCTTTTTTTTTTTTTTGTCACTTTCATTGGGTGAGTTCCAGTACCCATCTTCAAGCTGACTGATTCGCTTTTGTTTCCTCTAATATTCTGCTGAACCCTTCTAGTGTATTTTTCAGTTAGTATACTCTTCAGCTCTGTGACATCTATTTGATACTTTCTTATGTTTTCCATTGCTTTGTTGAAGTTCTCACCGTGTTCATCTATTCTTCTCCCTAGTTCAGTGAGCATCTTTATGACCATTACTTTGAACTCTTTTTCAAGTAAATTACTTATCTCTCTTTCATTAAGGTTTTCTTCCAAGGTTTTATCTTGTTCTCTCATTTGAAATGTATTTCTCTGTTTCTTCATTTTGCTTGACTCCCTGCATTGATTTCTATATAGTAGATGAAACATCCATCTCTCCCAGTCTTGAAGGAGTGGCCTCCTGTAGGAGATAAACCTTTTCATTCAACCCTGCCTCAGCTCTTGGTTGTCTCTCACATCTTTGTGCTTGTCCCATTTTATTTTAATAGCTCCCAGTTATTGAAGATGTGCCAAGACCTGTCAGTGTCTCAAAAGGGAGAATATCAGCACCTGGCTTTAGGCTGACTAGGAGCCAGACCCTCAGGAATCAGCTTTCAAAAGTATGCAAATATATACTGTCCTGTGGAACCACCAGTGTAAGCCCCACTGACCATAAAAGCCAGGTGATCTGGAGGTTTCCCCTGGGTGGCAGTCTCAGAAACTGGTAATCCAGATAAGTGTATAAGATCTTTTCTGGGTGATACCAGCAAGCTGCAGCAAGAGTGAGGAAGAGTGCCAAGATGGTGTCCATGCATATATTCCTTGAGAGTGGCTCTTAAGTCACTAAATGTGTGCCAAATCCGAAGCTTGCCCCTCAGGCTTAAGCTCCAGGAGAAGCAAAGAGATTTCTTTTATGGAAAGATGGGAATATGCCTCAGTCTGCTCTCTGTGCAGTGACGTTGTGGATGGTAGCCCACCAAACTACTTCTCTCCAATTGCCACAGTCCCATGGGATCCAGGAATGCAAACCCTGCCCCCCAGCTACCAAAGCCAGGAGATCAAGGGATATCTCCTGGGTAACAGTCACAAAAACTAGGGCACTAGACAGAAAAATGGAGGCTCCAGATGTGTGTAAAGTTCCCCTCCATAAGACACTGACACCGGGGGTGGACAGCAGAGGGTGAGCTCACAGATAGTGTCCTTCCTTCAAGATCTCTGGCAAAGATTACAGTCAACCCCAAGATGTGTGTTTAACTCGAAGCCTGCCCCTCAGGTCACAGTTATGCTGATTCGCTAATAGGCTTCCTTTGTAGAAAGATGGAACTCCTGAGTCTGTTGGCTCTTTCCATGCCCTAAGCATGGTAGCTGTTTAAGAACTCTTTCTCCATTGGTTACACGTGGGACCCATGAGCTTAAGCCCCACTGGCCACCATAGTCAGACAACATAAAGGTATCCCCTGGAAGCAGTTATAAAAATCAAGGTGCCAGACAGGGGTATGAGCTCCATCCTGGGGGACACCAATTATTACAGTCTCATGGGATCAGGAATGTAAGCTCCCTTGGCCTCCAGAGCCAGGCAATCAAGAGGTGGCCCCTAGATGGCAGTCATGAAATTGGGTACTAGATGCAAAAGCTCCCTTCCGGGAGATACTGGTACTCTGGAGCATGGCAAAGGGAGAGCACGAAGATGGTGCCCACCAGTCTCTGTCCCCAGAGAATGTTCCAGCAGGCTCCTAGGTGTGTGTATTAAATAGATGCCTGCATCTCAGGCCAACATTTTAATATAAGCAGGTGATCCAACTTCACTTTAAGTCTGAGTACAATAGGCTGCCCCTGAGCTGGGCCTTGTAATGGGTGAGTCTGAGCACCTGAGTCCTTTGAAAGTTGTTTTTCAGATCACTACAGTCTTGTGGGCCTCAAGATGCGAGACCCATTGGTTTTCAAAGACAGATGTTTTGGGGGCTCGTTTCTCAAGTGTATGTTTTAAAAGTTGGGATGTCCAATGTGGAGTTCAAACTTTTCTTTCCTTAGGGAGCTCTGGGCTTTAGTTCCTTCATGGTTGTGGGTCACTGTGCCAGGTGTGGGGTTTATGAGATTGTGTCTCAGCCTCTCCTACCCACTTTGATATAGTCTTCTTCTCATTTGACCAATGTGTAGTTGTCACTCAGCCAGCCTTCACATGTATGTTAAGAGGAAATTGTCCCATATGCAGCAGGAGGGTCAGTATGTCTGTGGGAGGAGGTGAGTTCAGTATCACCATCTTGTACAGGAACCTCCTCTCTCAATTTTAGATGTTGTGAGATTGTAACAGAAGATTAATATCAACTACCTATGCCATCAGTAAATGTTACCAAAATGCACACTCTTTTAATTGCTAAAGAAATTAATGCCTACTTTGAGTTGTATTATATTTTAACAGCTTGGTATAAGATGGCATTTATTAGCCTAAGAAATGTTGTTGTAAATGACATTACTTTGTACTGTTTACATTTATTTTCAAGGCTAAAAACAAATTTGCTAAGCAACATTCTAAAATACAAAAAAATTGAAGTATATATTTACCCTAAAAACATTAACAATTAGGCTGCACTAAAAACTTCCCATTAATTTTATTTGATCTATTTTGCAACTGACAACTGGAAATCATGATAGAGGTTATTCAAATCCTAGATTACCTGAACTGTTTGTTTTCAAATCAGTTTTATAGGAAAAAGAGTGGGTTAATATTTGAAATATATCCAATTGTGTTTATTCATTATGCCTCTGAGTAAACATTAGTATTCTGCAGAGCTCTAGAGCAATACTGAATAGCGGTCATGGAGATATTTCAGATCTACTTTATTCTTTAAAGATTATGCATTTGTACACAGCCCATTTCCTGAGAGACGAGGTGATATACTCAGAGAAACAGAAATGGAAATCATGTTGAAGTAACACAGCAAAAGATGAGGTTCTTTGGGGAGAGACAGAAAGAAAATGTTGAGCTTAATTACTGTTGACTTAGATACAACAAGTAAGGGGGAAAGGGTTGGATTAAGTGTTTAGTATTGATTCATGGGTCATTATGAACTTTTCAATAGCTTTTCAATGATACATAAATTAGTTTTATGTAAAAAGTAATATATTTAAGAGCCATAAAACAATCCAGACAGAAATCAAAATTTTCTAAAGATATGTTGAAAACAGAATACTTATACCTATGTAAACAAATATGAGAAAATATCAGACTCCTTTATTTTACCTAACAATTTTTGTCTTGTTTTGTTTTGTTTTTGCGGTACACTGGCCTCTCACTGTTGTGGCCTCTCCCGTTGCGGAGCACAGGCTCCGGACGCGCAGGCTCAGCGGCCATGGCTCACGGGCCCAGCAGCTCCACGGCATGTGGGATCTTCCCGGACCCAGGCACGAACCCGTGTCCCCTGCACTGGCAGGCAGACTCTCAATCACTGCACCACCAGGGAAGCCCAACAATTTTTTTTAATGTGAGAATTAAATTGTTATTACTGTAAAAAGCAAACTTTATATTAAATTCCTATGTAGGTAATTATAATATTTGTGAAATACTTAGAAAAATATGACAGAGCAATACGTTAATATGCAAACATCCTGAAGCTAATTTTTTAAAATCCTGGGAATATACTAGGAAATTGGACACAGGAATTTGAAACCACAGTGCTTTGAAAGAGCACCAAGGTGGAAGGTGACCTTGTATTTTAACACAAACTTTATTAAGGACTATTTTTATTATTTTTAAACTTAATATAAATAGCATTATACTGTATAATTCTTTTTTTTTGCAGTACGCGGACCTCTCACTGTTCTGGCCTCTCCTGCTGTGGAGCACAGGCTCCGGACGCCCAGGCTCAGTGGCCATGGCCCACGTGCCCAGCCGCTCTGCAGCACGTGGGATCTTCCCAGACCGGGGCACGAACCCGTGTTCCCTGCATCGGCAGGTGGACTCTCAACCACTGCGCCACCAGGAAAGCCCTGTATAATTCTTTAACTTAGTGTTTTTCATTCATATTTTGAAATGCATCCATGGTAACATATAACTTTTAATGGCTATACAGAACTTCACAGTTCCTTATGTAAACATAGCACATTACACTTCCTTGTATATATACACTGTTTTATCCATTCATTATCTATTGTTTTTATTCCATTTGACATGGAATTGTGCCAAATTCCTCTTCCAAATAGCTACACTAATGAGTAATTTCCACATTTATGTATAAACTTTCTTTTCTCTACAACCTAACAAACATTTAGTATTAGATAAAATTGCTAGTATATTATTTTCTATCCAGAAAACTCATCAAGTATAATGAGAGAGATTGTTCCTTATAAGGTACAAAAACACATGATATAGATGTAGTGACCAAAATACTTTAGTTTTAGTGAATACTAGCCAAACAGACATAGACTATGACTATAACAGACTTTAGTATAGTATATATTTGATATTTCACATCTTTGAAAGTAAATTCACCATTCACAAACTGATATTGATACAATTTGCTGATCCAACTGGAAAACAAAAATAAAATTATAATTTTCTTTCATAGCAAAAAAATCCTATTACATTTTACAATCTGTTTGGAAACACAAAAGACCCCAGATAGCCAAAGCAATTTTGAGAAAGAAAAATGGATCTGGAGGAATCAGGCTCCCTTAATTCAAATATACTACAAAGCTACCATAATCAAGACAGTATGGTACTGACAGAAAAACAGAAATATAGATCAATGGTACAGGACAGAAAGCCCAGAGATAAACCCATGCACATATGGTCACCTAATTTATGACAAAGGAGGCAAGAATATACAATGGAGAAAAGACAGCCTCTTCAATAAGTGGTGCTGGAAACTGGACAGCTACATGTAAAAGAATGAAATTAGAATACTACCTAACACCATACACAAAAATAAACTCAAAATGGATTACAGACCTTAATGTAAGAACGGACACTATAAAACTCTTAGAGGAAAACATAGGAAAAACACACTTTGACATAAACACAGCACAGTCTTTTTTGACCCACCTTCTAGAATAATGAATATAAAAACAAAAATAAATAAGTGGGACCTAATGAAACTTAAAAGCTTTTGCACAGCAAAGGAAACCATAAACAAGACGAAAAGACAACCCTCAGAATGGGAGAAAATATTTGCAAATGAAGCAACAGACAAAGGATTAATCTACAAAATATACAAACAGCCCATGGAGCTCAATATCAAAAAAACAAACAACCCAAATAAAAAATGGGCAGAAGACTTAAATAGACATTTCACCAAAGAAGACATACTAAGCCAAGAAGATGGCCAAGAAGCACATGAAAAGATGCTCAACATCACTAAATATTAGAGAAATGCAAATCAGAACTACAATAAGGTATCACCTCACACCAGTCAGAATGGCCATCATCAAAAAATCTACAAACAATAAATGCTGGGGAGGGTGTGGAGAAAAGGAAACCCTCTTGTACTGTTGGTGGGAATGTAAACTGATACAGCCACTAAGGAGAACAGTATGAAGGTTCCTTAAAAAACTAAAAATAGAACGACCATACGACCCAGCAATCCCAATACTGGGCATATACTGAGAAAACCATAATTCAAAAGGACACATGTACCCCATTATTCATTGCAGCACTATTTACGGTAGCCAGGACATGGAAACAACCTAAATGTCCAATGATAGGTGAAGGGATAAAGAAGATGTGGTACATATATTCGATGGAATATTATTCAGCCATTAAAAGGAACAAAATTGGGTCATTTGTAGAGATATGGATGGACCTAGAGTCTGTCATATAAAGTGAAGCCAGAAAGAGAAAAACAAATATCATATATTAATGCATATATGTGGACTCTAGAAAAATGGTACAAATGAACCTATTTGTAGAGCAGGAATAGAGATGTAGATGTAGAGAATGAACATGTGGACATAGGGTGGGACAAGGAGGGTGGGGCGAACTGGGAGATAAGGTTTGACATAAATACACTACCATGTGTAAAATAGATAGATAGATAGTTAGCGGGAACCTGCTGTGAGGCACAGACAGCTCAGCTCAGTGCTCTGTGAAGATCTACATGGGTGGGATGGGGGTGGTGGGAGGGAGGTCCAAGAGGGAGGGGATATATCTGATTCACTTCATTGTACAGCAGAAACTAACACAACATTGTAAAGCAATTATACTGCAATTTTTTTAAAAAAGGAATTAATACCTTAAAAAAACAAAAGTAAAATTACAAAATATTTTACCTTTCACAAACTGATATTGATACAATTCTCTCATCCAAATGGAAAACAAAAATAAAATTATAATTTTCTTTCATAGCAAAAAAATCCTAATATATTACATTTTTAAGTAAAATTTACACACAGACACTATAACAAAAAGTACATTAGAAAAAAGATATGATTTATATCATTTTTTCAAACAATAAAAATAAAACTCCAAATGTTTGAAATGAAAAATTTTAGATTATCTCTAGATATTTCAACAATGTACAGGGACAAATCAAGAGAAAAAAATTGGAAATTTATAGACATAAAATGATTAATATACACAGTAAAAAAAGAATTACCACAAACAAGTCAATAGAATATTAAGAAACTGAACAGGTAATTTACAGAAGAAGAAATGCAAACGGCTTCTGAACATAAAAACAATGGCAAATGCCATTTATAATCAGTAAAATGAAATTAAAATAACAAGAAAGTGTAATGGTTTGTTCACTAGGCTATCATTCTTAAAATGTTAGTATTATATTAAAGACACTGTGGGGAAAATTGCACCTTCATAAAGTTCAATTAATACCTAGCTGAAGACAATCTGAGAATCTTCAAACCTGTGAAAATTCAAATATGTAACCATTTCATTTCCTACAGAAATATACTTACATTTAGACAAAGAGACATGCAGAAAACCATAATTCATCTAATAACAATCCAATAGTATTAATAGGAAAATGACTAAGTAATTTATGACATAGCCAATTCAGGCAGCTGTTGAATATTATGCAGCTGTTCAAAATATAGATTTGATCTTTTCTGTACCGATGGGTTCAGCATGATGAATAATATTTGAAATTTTTGCTCTATATACTCAATTTTTATAATAGTTTCTGCTATTAATCTGTTTGTACTGTGATACATATACATTAAAATAAACTTTGTGCTTCAAAAAATGTCACCTTAAATTATTAATAAAGTAGGATAAAAGTTAATACTGTCTTGAAACTCTCATGAACATAATTAGATGACATTATAAATATTGCCTATAGGAATAAAAAATTCAACTTGATAACTTTTATTTGTCAACTTTTTATTTTAAGATAATTGTAGATATACAAGCTGTTGTAAGAAATAATACAGACAAATCCTGTATGTCCTTCACCCCCAATGGCAATGTTTGCATAGTGATTGAACCCTTAACTTTTATATCAAGAAAATATTTCGTGGAATTTTAGAATAAGTTTTGTGCTTGTAGTTAATTTCCAGTAAGTAAAATGACTTTAGACTAGAATAAAAGTAAGTAGCTTTATATCTTAGATTTTATAGGGACTTTTATATGCATTCAAAGATTGTAGGAAGACTTATAAAACCAATGTTCTTTAAAGCCAAAAGTGACCAAACTTTTCAATTGTGTATCACTAATAATAAAGAAAATACATAAAATGCAAATATCATATATATGCTAGAGTACTAATAATAAATTACAAACAAAACATAGAAAGGAAAAGTGAGGGGATTAAAAAGTAAATAATTAAATATAATTAAAATATTTAAATAACATTTTTTATTAATTATACCTAAATACAACTTGAATTTTACTAAATATATTATTTTATATCTTTGGCTAGGCTTGGCTATATTTGAAAATCTTGTTTTGTTCCTTTGAAATATAGCTTTAATTTTGTTTTAATTTTGACTTATTTCAATATTTTTATTGTGTTTGAGTGTGTGTGCACATGAATACTTAATTATTTTGGCAAAGTCTTGAACATATTTAGAAACAAGGAGGTTGAGGTTGAAGAGAAAGGAAAAAAAGAGTAAACTGATGGGATAAAGTCTCAGAGACTGTGGAAGGGAATAGGATTCTGATGGGCAGGCCACAGATAGGAGGAGAATATTTTTATCCCAAATGGAAGGAAGGAGACTATGATGAGTGTAGATGCAGATATGTGAATATTTTGCTTTAGATTAAGTTTCTTATCTCACATGAAAGAAGAATAGATGCTGGCTTCAATGGGATTGATGCAGAAAAAGAGGAATCCACCAAAACTACAATTTGACTTTTTTTGCTACAGAAACTTAGTTTATTTAGCCAGGTATTTATGGATTATTATATTAGAATTGTTTATTGCTTCTCAGCTCTTGTAAGTGCAATAATTTTATGTCCTAACTAGCTATCTCCTAACAATACTAGTATCTGAATGGAACTTGGAGTCTCACATTACAAGATAATAATCTCACATTTTAATTTTTTGGGGGTCTGCATATTATACTCCTATTTGCTGCATGTGTCACAGGTTAGGTCCTCTGAAAGCAGATGCTAAAAGATGTTTATTAGGACCTAACCTCTGTAAAGGGAGGAGCGGGGGAAGCTTCATTGTGCAGAGAAAGAAGTTCAAGTGCTATGCAGGCTGGACGAAGCCTCAGCCAACTTGGTGGGGAGCTCTAAAGCAAGAATGCTCATCTCCACGTCCTGCTTCAGTGAGATGACCAGGCCTTTAGATGCCACTGGATATAGGCTACCCTGGGAAGCGTGTAACTTCTGCCAAGGTGAGATGGTGGGTAGTCAACAGTTAAATCCATTTCACCTGAAATTCACACCGTCATTAGTCAAGGTAATTTTAATTTGCTGCAAAAGACTGGCATGTCCTCCTAGTGGCATGTAGTCTGAACAATAAGATGTTTGCCCAAGTTGTTTTCCAGGAACTTGGAGTCAGTTTTTTCTAGTTCAAGGTGAGCCAGTTATGACTGGATAGAACCACCAACCCTCCAACTGGGCATGCAAAAGTGTCTGCTCAGTGACATTTTGATGTCAGAAGGCTTAAAACTCCACCCTCAGATCATGCTAAGTGCCTCCACTTTTGAATGGGCTGAGGTCTGCAGCTTAGTTACGTCTGTGCAGAATGATTACTGCACCTTTTTCCAATCAACTTCCCCATGTTCCCCATGCTCCTCATGCCTCAGACTGTGCTGTTTCTTTATTCTTTGTCCCATAAATACCTAAAGCCCCTTGCCTTTGAGGATGTTCAGTCTCGTTCTCCTGTTTCCTCACTTGGTTGCCTTGTGAATAAACCCTCTCTCTGCCGCAAACCTCAGCCTCTCAACATTTTGTCTTGCTGTGTATTGGGCAGAACAAATCTGATTCGGTAACAAAGACTAAAGCCGAGGCAGAACCTGAAGGAGCTGACTATAGAAATGCATGATTCTGTCTTTAGAGCAAAGAGAAAGCACATCCATGATCACAAAATGTTAGCCTGTAACGATATTTTATTGTCCAGTCATGTTTTATGTATATTGAATATATCTAGCCAGCCTCTATCAATTGTATTCCTTGGATGAATATTAATACCATTTTGTTTTGCTATACCCTACACACAGTATCCTTCCTTCCACCTCACCTCCTCTTCCCCTTCAATACTGTAAACAAAGTACACAGTTACTACCAGAATCACACAAGGGTATTTGTTAATAAAGTTCAAGCAAAGGATACACTCATAACCTGGTGGTCATTTCAGAATAGGTAATATGAACAAAATGGGACAGAAAGCTTAAGACCAGGACACCAGCTGGATTTACCAAATTGGACACTCTTAGGGTGAACTTAGGGTATGTGTTTGTTGAAAAATTTCCTTAGTTTTCTTTGGAATGATTAATAAATCTCTATCCCTGATACCATTCCACAGTAAACCCAGGAAAAGAAATAAGTTCCAAAGTTGCAACAAGGCATGGAGACTGGGATACCTTATAAAACAAAGCAAGAACATAGAAAGGGCATATAGCATGAAGAAGGAACACAATATAAAAATAAAAGTATTATGCATAAATTAATCCAGTCTGTGCCAGATCAGAAGTAAGACTGATCAGGGAAACATCAGAAGTAAGATTTGGATGTAAAATTGAACATAACTCTTAAGGTAAGAATTTATGTCTATATTCACCTTGGTAATCTCTACAGCCTTGAACAAATCTAGGGATCAATAAATATATCCTAGAATGAATGATTTGAAAGAACATGTAACTAAATTCATGCAGAAGTGGAGAAAGCACTGATTGCACTGACTGGTGACTGTTCCAGGTACAGGGCAGAGCTCATGTTCTGTACCAGATGCTCAATGGTTGATAGGACACCAAGCTGTGGGAAGAAAAAAGGCATCTCTTTCCGAGAAGGCCACCAGGAAAGAGGCCAATGTAACTGTGCCAGGACTACTGCTAACCTCCGTCAATAGCCTCACGGTCATACTGAGTTCCTTAATCGAACCAGAAAGCTTCTGCAAATATGTGGAGAGATGAATGAGCTGCAGTTTGTGGTTTAAAATAAACAATCTTTGCATGTTTTTGGTAAAAGTGAATTCATATGATATCTGTCATGCTAACCTCTGCTATTTGGTTTGCTGTGCCTTTCTTTAAACAGACTAGGATAGCAATATTTTCTATAAACACTTAATTACACAATATTTCTGAATTGGCCCTCAATTTTCAATGAATTAAATGTGAATAATCTATGCATTTCCTAAAATTCAAAAGTTTTATTTTGCTCTAATTATATGGACAGAAGGAACTTGAAAATAATTTAATCAGTTAACTTTAGATTTCAGATTTCTATTTCTCTCACTTGTACCAAATTTTGAAACACAATTAGGCAATAATTGCCTTAAATTTGTGCTTTATTTTTCCAGTGTCATCATAGCCTTGATAATAGTCTATGTCTAATAGGCTAGACTTGATAGCCTTCTGTAACTGAAGTTAAATATTTTGCTTTAATAGAAAACACATTTAATCTTCTAATCCTAAAATATCTTATCCATATATACAAGTTTTCTTATCTTTCCCTTCATTTACCATTTCCTTCTCTCAGATTCCTCCCCCCACACCCTCCCACACCCCCACAGAGTCATCTGGCTACTAGACAGTAGAGGGAGTACTAGTTGATTTAATTCAGAAGGTAGCCTATTACTAATACTGGGTACATAAATATCCCAGGTACCGTGTTAGCTAGAGGTTTTGCTTGAATCACATCCAGTCTGCCCAGTAACTTCAGGGGCAAGGATTATTATTCTTTTTGCACATATGAGGAAATTGAAACCAAGAGGGTTTCAGTGATGGACCCCAAACCACACAGGTGCAAGTGGCTGGAGTGGAACTGAACCCAAAGTCTGCCATACTCCAAAGTACATGATCAATCAGATCCTTCTGCTGCTTTCTTATCTTTGAAATACTGAGTACCTTTGGAGGAAGGGAGGAAATAAGAGCAATATTTCTGCCTAGTGATCTGCTGATGTGTCCATGTGCCTCTCCACTGTGGAGCCTGCCCAACTCTAATACCTAATGACACGTTAGAAATGGCCAGAGATGAAGTTTTCAGGTGCTGTCACCTACTCAATACAAGATGGCATTTGGGGGAGAATTCATTGTAAGATGAGATGGGATAGAAAAAATGCACTGGATGTGAATGAAACAAATAAAATAAAAGATAATGGTACATTTTATAAGAATATAAAATTATAGAAAATATTGGCTTTGTTTTATCTGTGTTCAATAGTCCACAAACTATATATCTTGAATATAAGAACAAGAGATTCTGGGCTCAGGCAAGATTATTAAATTACCTTGATTTCTAATAAAAGAAAATGAAGCAAGTCCTTAAATCAAATAGAAATATATATGTTATATTCAAATATAAATACTACTTAACAAAGGATATTCATGACCTGTACTTTTTCCCATATTCTGAACTTAATCCACCAAGTTCCTTTTGTGACACCTTGTACTGTCTGTGTCAATGAGAGAAATAAATCTTAATTGTAAAGCTTTACTTCAAAATAGGGTTTAGTGAATAAGAAAAACTGTATGTGTCAGATAGATGTAGGTCTTAATGCAATCTATATCACTAAATAACCACTTGACCTCAGACAATAAGCTAAGATTGTGTGAGTCTGTTTCTTTATAAAATGGGGATAATAGCTGTCAATCTTACTGGTGATTAGGGAAAATTAAAAGCAATAATATATGAGAGAATTCAAGCCACTTGTACCATTTATTGGCATATATTATAAATAATATATGGCATTTATAGAATTTACAATAAGTTATAAAAGTTAGTTTGGGGCTTAGTTATCCATTATTAGAAATAGATCTAATTCTAAATCACACTCCCAGATTTCTTCCAATATAAGTGCACAAAACTCTTGCAAATTTTTTGATGTATAAGCTATAGTCCTACTTTGTACCTGCCTTCCTGGATTATGCTGTGATATGACTCTAGCTGTGGACAGAATGGCAATAAGACGGCCTTGAGAAGCATCAGTTTTCAAGACACCAGATGACGTTATTACAGGCCCTTCAAATAAGGGAAGGCTGATATTTGCAGAAACAAGAAAGCAGGCTACTTTTACTGGCAATGGAAGCTCAGGGTGACGCAGGCTTGAAGATCCTGACCTTTATCCGTATCTATCCCAATGAACCATTTCCTAGTATGAGAATCCCAGCCTCTTCCAAGCAATGCCTTAAACTTAACAAGAGAGAAAAGTGATGAGGCTGCAAATTCAACTTGTTATAATTTCACAACCCATTCAATTAAAGTTTGGGTGTGATTTTAATTAAACCAGGCCTGTGGCTACAAAGAATAAGGGCTTATTTTGGGACTGTCATCTAATCTCTACAGTTTTCTGACTCTAATTTGAGATGAGAGTTTAAAGAGCTGAGCTTGTTGTTTTTTCTTCCTGTAAGTGCTCCAGTGTACTCCTTGGGGTCATCATGACTACAGTTAACAGCTGACTGAAGCAGTCACTTAGTCCCCCAAGGAGCTTTATTCATCACCATAAAACATAGGTGATAATGTAATTAATTCTGATGTCACTACACGATGTGGATTAGTTGCATCTTATTTTCCTATTTGTAAGATGCTCAGTACTCTGTTCCTGACCAAAGACATGACCAAACTGATATCAAATCTCCATCTTTGAGGGTCTTCTTTTTGAGTTCCCCATCCTGATACCAATATCGTAATCAGCCAGTCAGGTCCAGTGAGGAGGAAGATACCATATCAGTTATTTTAACAGAAAGAATTTAATAAAAAGGACTGCTAACTAGAGATTGAAAAAATAAAAAAGGTGAAAAGGAAAATAAAGGTATCATAGAGGTTAGTAACTACAAGAAGCATCTAGCATCCTTAGGGATTAACAACAAAAAGAAGAGTTTGAAATGATTAAAAATTAGAAGCACGAAGGAGGGGTTCTTCAGGGCTGAAATTCCATTTCTGAGGAAGGATGCTGGATGGCTGGTGCTGGGACACGTGAGGGAGTGTCATGAGCCTTACTCTATGAGTACTGGAAAATGGCTGCTGCTGGAACTATCTATCTGCCACTTTCAGGGTGAAGAAGCATTACTGAAGTAACAATAACAGGAACAGAAAGGGAAAAGAAAATCTGAAGTGAAACAGGAAGGGATGTGTAACTTATTTTCGTTTTCCAGCCTTTTTGTCTCTCTCTCTTAGCATCCCTTATTGGCAGAGTCTAATAGGGAGTCAGCTTTGCCCCAATCCAAGCTTCTTCTAGTTTATTAGTAGTATTTGCTGGCTTCAGAGAAAATAATAGATGACACCACCTCCCTCAGTCCTCTCTAAAAGTCTAAGCTCATTGCAGGTGATGGTAGGGAGAGGTGAGTGAACCAAGTCAAGTGATAGAACTCTGGGGACAGAGTACGACTCAGAAAACGTGGATGCATGCAGGATCTATGGAAACTAAACCATGGGCACCAGAGCTCCCAATTTTGTCAAATGTCCTGCACTCACAAGCATGATCCTGAAGCTGCAAAGTCACTCACTGAGAGCTTATGTTAGGCAGTTTTGATGATAGAATACAACCTTTGTAAATAAAGTAATTGAGTCTAAGCCAAGCTTTAAGAAATAACAAGTGAGAAAGAAAAAAGAACACAGTTTAAGAGCACATTTCTGATAGTCTTCCCATTAGTATTTGAGACTGAATAGGATAATTGGTAATAAAAGAGAAAAAACTATCAGGCATCTTTCATTCTATATATTGGGACACTGGAATACTACCATTTATGCACCATTTCTGCTTCTTTTTAAAATACTTTTCATTTATAGATAGTCATACAATGAACAAAAAGTTTATATGTTATGTTTGACTATATTTTCAGGAGCATAATACAATGAATAGACTCCTTAGGCCCTCATTTCTGATGCTTCTCCAATATTTTGTTTGAGTATGAGAGAATAAGTAACTCATTATGTATTCAGTGTCAATCTACATACTAATTATTGTGACTGGAGAAATTTCATTTTATTACTATAATTTTCATTTTGATTCTGGAAAATGACATTTTGCTTTTTATTTGGCAAATAAAATCTGTGAATTCTTAATGAGATACATATGGAAGTTCAATGAAAGTTTATTTCCCCTTGGCCATTTTTGATGCAAAATACAAGTGCTAAAAAATCATTTACAGAGCGATAGTTAAGGGACAGCAATAAACTAACAGACTTTGAGCCACGCAAAAGGAGTACATTGGCTGCATTTCAAATAAGGCAAGGTTATGCTACTGTTGACAAATATTCTTCACCCATCTGTTAAAATTATTTTATGCTTCTGGGTGTTATTAAGCAGTTCTTTTACCTTAGACAATACCAAAATTTTAAAAAAGTCACCTTGTATTTCTTTGGCCATTATTCTTAAATAAGTATAATTTTTTACATGTAATATAATTATTTTTATTATTTGTCTGACTTTTCCCAAAATAATATTTGCAATCACTAAAGTTCGGATAGAAACGTTTACTCATTTAGATTCACTTATAGGATTTTTTCTTTTGCTTGACCAATTCTACACAGTACAATCAAACTAATGGTTTTCTCTTTTTAAAAAATGCTGTTATAAGGCAAGTAAATTATAAGCTAACAACGTGAAAGTTTAAAAGATAACACTTTCCATGACTTAATATAGTAAAATAGGGTATAAAATAGAAAACAAACAAAACCTTTAGAAATAGCTTAATGTTTGTGCTTCATTTTTACCATTTCCAGAGCTCAAAATTTCTTTGTGAAGATCCACTTTTCTATCTGAATCCATATTCCTTCTGCCTGAAGAGTTTCCTTTAACATTTCTCATATTGTGTCTGCGATGGCAGTGAATTTTCTTAGGCATTGTAAGAAAAAGTCTTTATGTCACCTTCATTTTGTAAAGCTATTTTCACTGGTTAGAGAATTCTGGCTTGACAGTTTTTGTTGTTTTTGTTGGGGGATTTCTTTTCTTTTCTTTTTTGAGTAATTAAAATAAGTCACTCCATCAGCTTCTGAGTTGCACAGTTCCTGAGGAGGAGTTTACTCCCATTCTTCTCTTTGTTCTTCTGTACATAGTACTGTGCCCCTTCCCCCACCCCCAGCTCTGGCTGACTTCAAGATTGTCTCTTATTTTTAACTTCAGCAATTTGAAATGATGATGTCTGTATGTGTACGTACTTAGTATTCATCTGACTCAGGATCTTTAGCCTTCTTGAATCTATGGTTTGATATCTTTATTTTTGTAAAATTTGAGCCACCAATTCTTAATTTTTTTCTGTATTTTTCTGCCCTGTTTTTTCTCTTGTCTTTATGGGACTCCTGTCTCATAACCTTTTATTGATTGCTGATCATTGGGTGTAGAATGTAGAATAACAGAGGCTGAGGTAAATAATATTTGTCCTTCTAAATGAGCATGACTTTTCCTCTGTCTGGTTACTAATTGTGGGTGGTTGAGTCACTCTATTCAGGAGTAGAAGTGAGTTTGAGTTCTGTTTTTGATTTTGGTAACATTAGTGTACTAAAGGCAAGAATTTCTTCCAGCAGTGGTCTACGACTGCCTTATGATTATTAATGGAGAGGCTCAAGGTCAGGGGAATTTTTCTCTGTATTTATGCTCCATTCCAAGCTATCAGCCAATACAACCTTCTTGTACAAAAGTCTTTCTCCATCCTCTTGCCTTTCCTTGCATGGTAGATTGCTGTTACTTCTCACTTGATGCTTGCTTACACTGGTGGTGAGGGGTGGGAGCAGGCAGTGTGTCTTCCTGGTCCAGTGTAATGTTAGACAGGCCCTGTGATGAGAACACGGTGTGAGGCTTCCTCAGCTTTCAAATCCCTCTTTCCTATCATAGCCAAAGTTCACTTTATATCTATGGTAGGTTTTATGCCAGAGTTTTCTGCCTTTCCCCCAGTGATAGAACACCTATGATTATGTTGGTATGGTCTCCTAACCTGCTTCTCCCCAAAGGTAGAAGGTTTTCCTCCCTATTATACCTGTAATTATTCACCTTTCATTGTATCATAAGATTGACAATGCTTCCTGCCCATCCCTCAGAAGCTACAAGTGTTTTCTCTGTGTAAGAGAAGGATCCAGGTAGTAATGTGAAGTTTTGTGCACTTCCCATAGTGGCAGCTCATTCCATCTTGCATCTTTGTATAACCACAGGGGCTTTCCTCTGCCTCCAATCTTTCTTGAGGGTAACTAGTATAGGTTAGTAGAAAAGAACTTGCAAGTGAGTGTGAAATCCTCTTTAGTCTGGGTGTCTCAAGGATTCTAAACTGCCATATAGCTCATACTTGTCCTTTACCAATTAACCAAACTTTCAGCTGTGTTTTGTTTTTTCTTACCCACTTCTACAGCTTCTAGTCCCTCTTTATCCATGTTCTGCCTTAGATACCTTTTCTTAGAGGAGTTTGTTTCTTCTTGAATTTCAGGGTACTTCATTGCTTAACAACCTCAGCTCCCTAATGAGCTCATGGAAAATTATGATTTTGTACTTTACCGAGAGATTTCTCATTATAGTTTATCTAACTGCTGCTCTTTGAAGATTTATACAACCCAGGCATAAGCTGAAATTTTAATACATTAAATTTTAAGAGTATTGACCTTGCCACTGACTAAGATGACTCAAGATAGTTGTAATCAAGTTATATACTGGTATCAAGGGATGTGCTGAACTATGCCATATAACCTAAACATATTTTATTTAATTAACCTCCCCTTTCATGATTTGAATATAGTTTATCTATACATCTTACATAGAAACTTCATAATAAAATTACATTGCACTTTAAACATTCTTCCTTTTTTCATAAGTCCTTCAAGGCTTCTTAAGTTTTGTGCTGAATTTAGATATATCTATGAAAGTGGATACCAAGACGTTCAGTGATAGTAAAGAATTTTGAAAATGGAGGAGATAGTCAGTTTCTTTTGTTTTCCTCCTTCCTTTATTTACTCAATTCATATCCCTTCAATGTAGCTAGGTTCTCTAGTCAGTGGAGTGTAATTGGAGGAAGAACTAAGGCAGTGTCAGGGTAAATTAATTTCCTGGTGATTCCATTCTTCCATGCCAATGAGGCTTCCTTCCAGTAACTCACAGCCCTAACCCTAACCCTAACCTTAAGCCTAACCCTAACCCATTGTCTAGTTCTTATAGGCATCTATATGTCCCTCCCACATGTTGTTCTGCCTCTCCAAGTGTTCCTCTGAAGCACATTCAGATCTCCATGATTGTTGTAGAAACTCTTTCTTTCTATCAGTTCTTGGAGACCTCACTGCCTTCCAGGTGTGACTGAGGCCTTCTTCAGTACCATTATACAACACATTCATGTTTTTATCTTGGCACATCGGATGTAATATCTTAATAGAGGGGTAACCTACACCTGTTAGGTTCATCCTTCTTCCTAAAAATGGGCAAATGTTGTTGGTTATCCATGGGTATAGGAATGTCTAGACTTCTAGGACACAAAATCCTAATGATCCCCCAGGATCAGGATGGAGATAGAGGAGGAGAAGTTTTTCATTTTTTGTGTGATGAGTGGACCTGGGAGAAAATATATCTCTTTTATACTCTTAAGGAGTATATTTATAATTAATATTCCAGGATAAAATGGGAATATGTCAATATTGTTAACAGACATGTTTAAGTCTATGCTGAACTCAATGCTTAACCTAGAAATAAAACATCATGTTGTTTTCCTTTTAGATATTTCCTAATAGATGAGTTTGTACAGGGGGCCTCAGGCAAAAAAGTTGTAAAGGCTCATATAGCAGTACTAGCTGTATTTCAATTGCTACCTCATCTAGGCCTAGTGACTTTAAAATTTAGTTTTTTGTAAATTAGAAAGTTTTATTTCCAAAAGGTATATATTTGATTCATTCCACAAATTATTTTTTTTTGTAGAAATATGAGATCAGCCCTGTGCCACCTATAAAGATTAAAGCTGATCCACAAGCTGACAATCAATATTTCTATCATTTTCTTCTAAGTCTATCTCAAGGGGCAAATCATAAGTAAATAAATGTCAAGTTATCTTCCACACACAGAAACAACTATTCTGAAAATAGCATTTTGAATTCTTATAATGTTTTAAAAACAACCTTTCTAAATTTTAGTAGGGGAAAACATGAAAAGGAACTCGTGTGTATAAATTAGAAACAAAAGAACAGATTTTTATTTTATATCACACTTAATACAAATAGATATGTGCAGGAGACATTTAAATTGAGAAGCTTCGGGCTTCCCTGGTGGCACAGTGGTTGAGAGTCTGCCTGCCGATGCAGGGGACACGGGTTCGTGCCCCGGTCCGGGAAAATCCCACATGCCGCGGAGCGGCTGGGCCCATGTGCCATGGCCGCTGAGCCTGCGCGTCCGGAGCCTGTGCTCCGCAACGGTAGAAGCCAGAACAGTGAGAGGCCCGCGTACCGCAAAAAAAAAAAAAAAAAATGAGAAGCTTCTATTTATACCTTTGTGAAGAGAAAAATGATTAGAGGAGACAACACACTGTATATTACAATGAGAAAATTTTTCATCTCAGGTGACTGGTTTATAGAAAGATCTTGAGTCGATTGAAGTGTAAGCAAGCTATTCAGTATCAATCAGCTAAGAAGAATTCTAGCTTTAAAACCTGTCAGATTTGTTCAGTGTGTAGGCTGAAAACTCATTCTCATTTTTCCTAAAGAAATTTTAATGAGACATTACACATGTATTTTAATGATATAATATTTGTGGAACTGAAAATGACAAGGCTCAAAATTTTGAGGTTCTATTTCTACTAGGATATTGGTCAATAAAATGATAGATCAGATTGCAATATTTTGTCATTATTGATTTTGGAGTCATAATATATAAATTACACATAAAATAAATATACCTGAAAATGCTATGGGGAAATTATAAGAAATAAATCCTTTCAAGTCGATATATATCAATTTTCTTTTAATATTTAATCTTTATATAATTTTTTACAATTTTGCTCTATATAAATATGCATAATGACATGGTTGAGGATGAGCTGGAAATATCTGAAGTTTGCATACTCTTAATTTACTTAACATTTTTTTCCTATTCTGTATTTTATGTTTATTCAAAAGCCCACATCTCTTGAAAAATAAAAGAAGAATAATTATTATTGTTGTGGCAATAATTTTTACCTACCTAGAATCATTATAAGTAAGGCATCCCTCAGATTTTCTGAACCAATTAAAATTTATCCTTGTTATGGAAGCATGACTCTTTAGCTATTGGGATTTTAAGAAATATGTGCTTTCATAGAAAGCATTGTGGTAACAGAAATATTGCTTTACATATGGGAAAAATTTTTTTTGAAGTCTGTCCATTTTGCTATATTTAGTGTACACTGGGATTGGATATATTAATTACTGTTGTACATCTCTTGATTGGGAAAGTCTCAGCTTAATTAATACTGCATTACTAAGGTTCATGGAGTTTTCCCTTTGCTCTTAGAAAATGAATAATAAAGCACCTTACCCAAATAGCTCTTATCAAAAACAAAAGGGAAAGAAGAAAAAGAAAAAAAAAAAGAGATGAAAAGCTGTGCCTGCTCCCTGGGCTGAAGGCTCCAAGAGAGAACTGTGGCCTGGATAGACTCTGGGAAGCTAACTGCAACAGTGCATTGGAACAGATCCCTCTTAAGTGCTCAGCAGCCTGGTCAGGCAGTGGACAGTGGAGGCTGCTGTGTGTTTGCCACTCACTTTCCAATTTACTTCAAGCCCTTGACGTCCAGAAGGATTGTTTTTATTACATTAGTTTGGGCCCAGAGAGATGATTCTTTTCTTTCACTACTCATAAAGTAAAACTTGAGCCACAGTTTGAATATTTTAATTTATCACTCACAAAATGATGTTTATGTGAGTGATGTAAAAAACATATAGAATCAACATCTTCCTGTGTAAATGCTGTGAATATACTTTAATACGTATTGTGAATATGCTGTCAAATATATCTTAAAAGTATATTTTGTTTTTTAGAAAATACTCCTTAGTTCTTTTTGAAAAGTGAATCTTCCTGCACCTCTCCCTTTCCAGGAAGAGCACCAAAGATATAATTTGGAGAGAAGAACACAAAGCACTACCTTTTTATATAAAAATGATATATTTTAATTAGAAAAAATAAACGTTTCTTGAAGTTAAAAAAGAGTTCCTGTGGGTGAAATTTTCCATTGAATAATGTAAAACGAAAATCTGGCCTGTGTGCCTACATCCTGTTATATCTTTATCCTGACATTTCACTATTTACATTGTTTTTGCAATTGGAAATATTGAGCAAACATTGCTGACATTGCAGAGTTTATCTGTGTATGACATTCATTATAGTGTTGCCCAACTTGGTCTCCCTTGCTTCAATAATGAAGTTTGCTTTGGTCAGTGGAAACAGTTTGATTGGTTTATAGAAAAGACAAAACGAGTTATACATATAGCCTGGGAAATGTTATTGGGAAATTGGTCTGGACTGGATAGGACAGTACCAGTTTAAACAACTGTGATAAGTACACCCTTTCTTTTGGACAAAATTGAAGATTGCAATGAGGAATTGATGAAACTATTTGTTCTCAGCCAAAAGACAAAGAAAAGAAGAAAAAGGAGCAGGAAGGAATAAAGGTAAGAATAATAACTAAATTGCATTTATCATCACCAGTCTAAATAAATGTTATATAGTGAATAAGATTGTTATTCAGTATAAGTCTGTTTGAATCACAGTGTAAGAACCACCTCCTACACAAAACACACTCAGCTATCCTAGTTTACAATGGTATCTTTCCTCTTCTGAATTCCCCTAGGGTAGTGGTTCTCAAAGTGTAGTCCTCAGATTGGCAGTATTAGCATCATCTGGGAAATTGTTACAAATGAGAATTCTTGGGCTCCACCTTACATTTACTCTTCCAGACACTCTGGGGTGAACTCCATAATCTGTGTTCTAACAAACGCACTGGTGACTCTGATGCATATTCAAGTTTGAGGACCATGGCTGTAGGACAACACACCTACAGAAGTAAATGAAGCACATAATTCTATGTTGTGACTGTTTTTTATTTTAAAAATTTAATGCATTAGGCTTATATGCATAATCAAATAAAAACTTTTTGAAGGCAAGGGCCAATATATACAATAAATAAAGTATATAGCTCATTATTCAAACCCTTAACTTTAGAACAAAGTCTTTATGACTGTCCTTCAAAAATGATTAACTTGGCAAAACAAGAGTTTTCATTGTCAGGGACCCTATTGAACTCTATGCAAGTAAAATGTCAATCACACTGAAAATCTAAGTGTTTAGGGTATAGTTTGTTTTGTTGAAGGACTCATTAAGACACATTTTTGCAGGAAACTTTTTTTTTGCAAAGCAAATAGAATTCAAAGATCAAATGATTCACTAAAATTAGGAGCATTTACCCTAATGCAGTAAAGAAATAATTTCTTTTTACTACTAAGAATCATGAGAGAAAAATATCCTCTCCATTATCTGTGCTTTTTCTTCAGAAGGTTTAAAGAAATTAAAGTAGGTGTCTTGGATATTAACAATTTGGAATTTCTACAAGGCATCCATAATAATCTCTCCTATCAATTTTCAGTCTCAAAGTTATTTCTTCTTTGCCTTCTCAGTTAAGAATAAGTATTTATCCTTCAAGTGCCTGAGCACCTTTCACAGTCTTACTAGATCAATGCATATGACCTATGACCAGCTTTTTTGTCTGTTTTCTCTTTATGACCTTGAGAAATAAAACTTTGGGCCACATCTACAAATTCTATAAATCATTGTGCTTTTTTATGGTGGAAATATTTATTTATATTCCAGGTCATATTTTTCAATGCTCTTAGTTCATGAATTTTAGCTGCCCAAATCTGAGGTCCTCTTAAGCCTAAAGTTTCTTTAGAATAATAATGATAAAACAAAATAATATTATTGTGGGATAAGTTCTATTTTCAAATGTATGCTCAAATAAACACCAAGTTCCTATGTTACGATTTAAATATTTCAATGATATGATCCAGAAATTCCTTTTCACCCACAGGATGTTCAGATGGTAACTTTTTTATCTTTCATACCACCATCATCCTTATTTCATAGACTTCACTTAAACTAGAAAGGAAAACTAGCTCTCTTTAGAAAGTACACTCATGATCTTTATATTCACTAATGTATATGTTACTCTCATCAAACCCACCCTCACAAGACTAAGGCAGTCAAATCCAATAAAACTAACTCCTTTCATGACTCATTCAAATTTCTTTTGGTCTTATCTTGATGGCATTGGGGCCATGGGCAATGAAGTTTTTATGTAATACTGTAACTGACTTACTGCCAAATATTTTTTTCCAGGGCAGCTTCATGTTTTAATTTAGACTTTCTTGGTGTTTCTTCATCCATAATTTTTTACTCTGGTTCTGACTTGATGTCACCTTTTATTTTTAAAGCCTTTCATGTAGTTTTGTTTTGTTTTTTTAGATATTTCCCTACAATGTGTAGCTGTTATCTTTTTGTTTTTTTTGTTTTTTTGTTTTTTGTTTTTTTTTAACATCTTTATTGGAGTATAATTGCTTTACAATGGTGTTAGTTTCTGCTTTATAACCAAGTGAATCAATTATACATATACATATGTTCCCATAACTCCTCCCTCTTGCATCTCCCTCCTTCCCACCCTCCCATCCCACCCATGCAGGTGATCACAAAGCACTGAGCTGATCTCCCTGTGCTATGCGGCTGCTTCCCACTAGCTATCTATTTTACGTTTGGTAGTGTACATATGTCCATGCCACTCTCTAACTTTATCACAGCTTACCCTTCCCCCTCCCCATATCCTCAAGTC
>RJWK010023954.1:7519-28828 GCA_004363435.1 Platanista minor | reverse complement strand
GGACATATATACACTACCAAACGTAAAATAGATAGCTAGTGGGAAGCAGCCGCATAGCACAGGGAGATCAGCTCGGTGCTTTGTGACCACCTAGAGGGGTGGGATAGGGAGGGTGGGAGGGAGGGAGACACAAGAGGGAAGAGATATGGGAACATATGTATATGTATAACTGATTCACTTTGTTATACAGCAGAAACTAACACCATTGTAAAGCAGTTATACTCCAATAAACATGTTATAAAAAAAAAAGAATATATACAGTATGATTCCATTTGAATGAACTGAAACAGGCAAAACTAATGTATTCTCTTAAACCTTTCCAGCCTCTTAGTGTGGTATATATCCATTGTAAAACAAATTACTTCAAAATTTAGTAACTTAAAACAGCAAATATTTATTATCTTTCACATTTTCTGAGAGTTAGGAATCCAGGAGTGGCTTAGCTGTGTGATTCTGCCTCAGTTTCATGACATTGCAGTCAAGATGTCATCTGAAGCTGCAGTTATTTTGAAGGCTTGAGTGAAACTAGAGGATCCACCTCTCAGCTCATGGCTGCTGGTCCAAGGCCTCATATCCTTGCTGGCTGTTAGCTAGCAGCCTCAGTTCCTTGCCATGTGGACATCTCAATTACACTGTTCACAGCATAACATCTAAAGTTCTTCAGAGCAAGCAGTACATAAGAGAGAATGACCAAGATGGAATTCTTGAAGTCTTTTTTAAATAGCCTAAGAAGCAACATCCCATCATTTATACTACGTTCTATTTGGCACACAGATCTGGCACAATGTGGGGAAGGGGTACACTAAGACGTGAATACCTGGAGGCTGGGATCATTATAGGCCATGATGAGTGCTGGCTCTTATACCTGGTAAAAATTTAAATTGATGAATTTTGAGAAGTTTGATAGTATAGGAAATTGCATTGATAGTTTAAATATTTGAGAATTCATATTAAGAAATACAAAAACAACCAACAAAAAAATTTTTTGCAGAGGCAACTTATTAACTTCATTAAAATAGTGTGTTACATAATGAGCAGAGGTCATCATAGACCATTACTTGGTCCAGGTCCAACTTTAAATGCTTAAATAGTTACATTCATTTAACCAATTATTGTGGTGTAAACAAATTTGAAAATGTTATGGGGAAAATTGTGAAAGACCTAGTTTTATATTAAGTAGTCATGACTAATTTCTAAAACATTTAAATAAATGAATATTATTTATTAATATTAATGTATTATTGAGAAACATCAAGATTAAGCTTTAGGGAAAACAGCTAAGTCCCTAAGGCACTGGAGATACCCAAAGCTGAACACTCAGGCTAATTAAATGATACAGAATTTCATATATAGAAAAAAGATCTCTGCCAAAGGGGGAAGAAAGTATCAGTATAGTATCATGAAGCCATGACGGCAAAGTCTTTTCTCTTTGTTATTTTATTTCTTAGGGTTTTTTTTTTTTTTTTTTAGCTATTCCAGATGTTTGAAAGGTAGGGGTAGAGGAGAATAGTGAGGCCAGTTATGGCTCCTGTTAACTGTGTGATGTGTCGTAAAGCACTCACTCTGATCCTTGATTCTCTCATTTGAAAAAAGGAAACATTCTCACCAGTTATTGACTTTTATGATACGTAATCTGTGAGGGACCAAACACAGTACTGATACATACTCTTGGCTTCCTTAAAAAAAAAAAAAGGTATGAATCTTGATAATCAATGTTTGTTCAATAAATCTAAAAAAGTGAAGAGTATGTGGCATTTATAGAAGTCACGCATATGCTTAATTGCACTTTCTGCTGTAATTTCTTCCCACTTAGCATCATGTAAAGAAATGGTGACTTAGCATTATGTGAATTTTCAAAGCCAAATACCTCTATTATTGGTAATTTTTAAAGATAATAGTATGATTAGAAATAATTTAATCTGCATTTTATTAATGATAGAAAACATAATTTAGTGACATCATTGGAGATGATTACCTATAATGAGTCTGGATTTTTTTCTGACCTACTTCATCCAATAATTATGTACTCTTACCTACTTTCAAAAGCACTTAATAAACTTAGCAAGGAATGAGAAGGGATAAAATATTCCTGAGTTAGTACCAGAGAGAGACTCAAGGCCTGGGAGAAGTTGGCTCTATTGCCAGAAAACTAACATTAATTTACATTAACATTAATGTTAATTAACATTAACATTAATTTCAGTGCCCCAGGAGCACTGAAATTAAGAAGCCCAAAGTATTTTACTTATCAAAAGGAGGCAGTGCAGCTTTGGGGCTCAGAGAGCAAGCTCTGGAGTCTCAGTTACCAGCCTGCCACTTATTAGCTGTTTGACCTCAGTTTCCTTATCAGTGAAATCAGGATAATAATAGTTCTTGCCTCACAGGGCTGCTGTGGGGATTAAATGAGACAATGCATACAAAATGCTTAGCACAGTGCCAAGATGAGTAAGCACTCAATGGATATTATTATTCTGCATATTCTGAATAAGGTTGGTAGAGAAAGTACAGACTTCTAACGAGTTCAGGACTGGCTTAGAATTTGGCAGTATAAAATAGACATGATACTTTGAAGTTGACAAGGTATTGACCCAAAGGCCACTTCTGTTCAATAAATCTACACTCCAAAGTTCAGAACAGTTGCTTCTACCTGGGATGTCAAATGATTAGAGTGAATTTGTTTAAGGTGTCCCCCTCTCTGATCAATGATTGTATAACATGATGGATGGTATACTGTATGTAAACCTTGTTTTCTTGAAATGTAGATAGGTTATGGATTTGAGATAGCTTTGTCAATTTGTTTTTCCTTCTAAATTACCACTAACTGGCTACTTAATTATACTCACTTTGTATTTTCTTGAAAGCATTAAAAAATTTTACGCCCACTCTGATCCAAGCAACCATACGTCCATAGCATGAATAAAGCACACCCACAGCTGATGTTTAAGCTAATGAAATGAGAAATGTATTACATGTCGGCTTTGAATAGTTCATTTATGCTGTTAGAGTGAAAAAAGTAATAGTTTCCATCTGTACTTCAGAAATTAAACACTTGCTTCTCAAAGATTTTATTTTAATTGGAACTAATATTAGTTTATTAGTAAGAAGCCCCTAAATGAGTTAAATTGAAATCATGTTGCAATAATGAAAAGGCTATGATGTATTTTCCTTAAAATACACCAAATCTTTCTCACATTATCTCACATGGCAGTGAAAACTAGACCTTTACATGATTTGATGCTTGTCTCTTTTTTTTTGGCCAAGATCTATGTAGGAAGATGATAGGAGCAGTTTCAAACTGTAGAGGCAGTTAGTAACAAACTGAAGATGTAGATAGAAAGAGTTAAATTTTTATTGTATGGCACACTTGTTTGGTGGATGAGAAAAACTTTTTTTTAGTGGGGTTAGACTATGAAAAGAGTTTTGTCAGTGGTAGACCACCAGAAGTTTTTTTGTTGCGGAGCACGCGCAGGCTCAGCAGCCATGGCTCACGGGCCCAGCCGCTCCGCGGCATGTGGGATCTTCCGGGACCAGGGCAAGAACCCATGTCCCCTACATCGGCAGGCAGACTCTCAACCACTGCGCCACCACGGAAGCCCGAGCACCAGAAGTTTTGAGACCACATCTCTTTGCATTTATCTATGTCTTTAGGGTTAATAGAGGATGTCAAAGTGATTAGGAGCCTCTCTGTCATGTTCTTTGGAGTTCTTTGTTGGGGGATTTGCTATTCACCCCAAGAACCTGAAGGAAATGTGAAATAACTGGACATATTTCCTTAAGAGTTTCCTCTTCTCTCAACACTATAAAAAGTAAAGATTAACTCATTAAATATGTCAAATATTCTTATAAGCCCACATAAGTATATTTTTGGAGATTCCCGAGTATGAACAAAACCTAAATTACATTGAAATGAAAGCTTAACATGTTGAATTTGTACCTACATTTTTGTGGGGTTTTTATATTTATTCATTCATTAACTCATTCGATTACTTAATTCAATTACTTATCTACTATGTGCCAGGCTAGACACTTGGGATACAAACAGGAAAAAGTTTCAAGGAACCAGCGAACATTTTTGAACAGTGTAGTGATGTGACTCACTAATAAAACAACTTACTGAGAATCTATTTTGTGACAGACACTGTTGTACTTACTGCTAAGAGTTGGCTTTGTCAAAAAGATTACACTTATTGACAAAGATGAGTCTGAAGGATGAGAAGATCTTAGGCAGGAGGACTCTAGTGAGTGTTCAAGCAGGAGATAATGATGGCTAGAGGCAGTGGGGCTGCACTGGCAATGGATTTAAAATGTACTTATATGGTAGAGGAGATTACACTTACAGGACATTTGGATATAGAGGTTAAAAAAGAGTAGGAGGTGAAAGAAAACACCTGAGTTTTTTTCGTTGATGACTGGGCATCAAGATAGAAAATATTACAAGAAAATTAGGCTTTCCAGGTAGAAAAGAATGTGTTTAGGTTTAGATAGGATGGATTTGAGGTGTTATGAAAGATTTAGGTAGAATTTTGCAGTGGACCATTTTGGATTTATAGCTCTGGAATTCAGGGAAAAGGTTAGATTAGAGATACGCTTTGGGAGTCACATCTAAATTAATGGGAATTGCGGTTCAGGAGTGTTTCTCCTGCGCAAAGTGGTGGTGTGAGTTAGCTTTCTCCTTGCCTTTGTTATTCTGTTCACTGAAAGTGAGACAATGATTTCATGAAATCTCACTATTGAATAATATTATCCAGTAGAAGTTTTGGTGTGATACAAACATTACATATTGCCACTCTCAAAACAGAATTCAATAGCCATAGGTTTATACTGAGCACTTGAAATGTGGTAAATGTGATTGAGGAACTTTATTTCAAATTAAATTAAATTTTAATGAATTTAATGTTTCATAGTCATATGTGGCCCTATGTGGCCAGATGCCCCTTTTTATTGGATGGTACACCTAGAGAATGGACAGAGGAGAAAAGCACAGTGGATAATCCTGGTGGGTATAGTAACTAAGAATTAGGGTATAGGTGATACATTTTAGTAGGTGGAGGAAAGATGAGACTAGATAAAATATGGGTACCTATGTATATTGCCAACATTTCCCCATATCAAGAACATGGCAGGTAGGATTGCAAGACATGGTATGCCATACATGCAGATAGCAATTTGGATGTAGGAAAAAATAATATTTATTAATATTTTTGTGTTAGATAAAGTACTATATCTTCCAGGTTTGGAATCATTGCTCTAAAAATTAATTGCTTTTATCCTGCATATTCACATGGGGAAGAAACTTACTCCGTATGATATGGTATAGTAGTTAAAAGTCATATTAGCAGAATGACTCTGTGAAAGATTCTTGATTTCTCTGTGTCTTTTTCATTCAATTAAGTATGAACCCCAGGTTAATACTTGGGTTGTTTTAAGATTTAAATCACAGCAAACACTTAGAAAACTGCCTTGAATCTACTGAAGAGTTAATGAATGTTGTTATCATTAACCTTAAAAGTAAGTCAGAGAAACATTTTTAATTGGGACTATTTTGAAATCTTAATTTAAAAAAAGGGCATTCTGTGGATTGGCCTTACTGATTGATATATCCCTACACTCATTCAACGTTGTGTTATTTTACATAGAAACGTTTTGCATATAAGATCACCAGTTCCTTTGCATTAATCTTTTTGATGATGAGGAAATATTTTATCAAAAGAAAGTTTACAGTAGTTTTATTATTTCTATGAGATAGAATTAGTATCTTTAGTTAATTTTCTTCTATTTAGCAACTCAATTTTTTTTCTTTAAATATTTTTATGCTTACAATTTCAACTATTATTCACACCAATTCTTTTTTGTCATTTCTTTGAGCTTACATTGGATAGGATGAAAAATAATTATATGGTTCCAGACTTGGTAAAAACAAAAATGCCATGAAGGAGAAAGATAATCTTTTAAAACATTTCCATAATGATGCCTTTCTTGTCTTTGGTTACATTTGTATTTCAGAGATTCAAGATTATCCTGTCAAAATGTTTTTGTCTCCCTACATTTAAAAAATAATTGAAATTTAATTAATCAAGTATTTGTTTAAAAATATGATTCTCCATTTCCTGGAAACTCCAGAAATCCGAAAATACAAATAGGACAATTTTCTCTTTCTTATTCATTTTAACAGCAATTCCGGAATTTGTAACACAAGTGAATGTTGCCTTGGAAGCCTTAAGTAAAAACTCTTTGGATGTGTTTGATGATAATCAGTTTGTGGACATCTCAAAAAAGATCTATGATACAATTCACGGTATCAGATGTTCAGTCATGATGATTCGGGTAAGTTTGCTTTACCTTCTATTGAATTATTGTAACACTTTTCACCATCTGGTATGCCTGGAATGACTGCAAGAAATGTTTTATTTCTATGCCGTAATGTCAATGCTAAAATCCATTAGAACTTTAGAAATTCATATGTATCCCCAAAATCAGATCTCCTGTCACAAAGAACACCTTTACTTATGTATATGGTTGTAACTTATGAAAATGAGCGCATTTAACTACCCACATGTGCAGAAATGATAGAATTCATTGCGTGCAGGATTTGCTGAAGTGTCGCATAGCATATCAAAAGCCAAAGAACAATACATAAAGTAATTCACTTTCTTTTCTTGAGCAGAAAGGAGAGGATCTTTCTCATCACTACTGAAATTTATAGAAAAATGTGTTTAAAACAAGGTATTTCTATGGCTGAACCCTCTCATACTAGATCATAGAATCAGAGTGTTCTGTAAGAAATCTCACTTGTAACTGCCAGAAACAAGAAATGTTTGAGAGTTGTCTATTTGGGAGAATATATACCATCTTCCTGAGTGTGAAAGTGAGTGGTTTGTTGTGGGCACACCGCATATACACAGACCAAGGTTATTTGTTTTTACTCAAAATGTTAATGTGGGATTTTTTTTTTAATGCTATTAAAAACAACAACAACAAAAAACAATAGAAGTTCTTTGGAAAATGCACATGTAAATATATGGAGATAGATTATTTTAGGATTCGTTCACCTGGAGGCAGAGTCAAATATTTGTGTTAACATTAGTCTGTTTAGGAAAAAGTGAGGCAGAGAACCAACAAGTGGTGATTATGAGTCATTGCAGACAACCGGGGCTTGAGCCTGGGGAACTCTAGGAGGGTACTGTAGAGCACACCTCAGAATTATCTTACCTTAGGGAAACAAAATCCAGTTTATCCACCTATTCACCCTTGGTTAAAGGCCACCTCTCTTCAGAGGTGTTACCTCCTGCAGGGCCAATCAAGCTCTTGTGGCCAAAAAATCCACGCTGAGGCAGAGTAAAGGAAAGAAGAATCAGTAAGACTGTTGAGGGCAATTTGTAAGTATGAGTAGAGTTCAATTTGAAGGCCTCTGGAATTAACTGTTAGTAAGACTGTGAGATGGAATTGGATGTACTGAGGAGATAAAGATGGAGCATCAGCAGTATCTGACAGGTCTGAATGCCATAGGTTACATGGAGCAGTTCATAAAAATGGAGCTAACTGAGGACCTTGTAGGGAAAAGGGCCAACAGAAATCGAGGAGCCTGGCAGGGCAGATGGACGCTTATGGAAGAAATTGTAAGAGAAAGTCTAGAGGTGTCAAGACATGGGATCTAGCACTTCAGAGCTTGGGAAAACCTGCAAGAAAGTCAGTTACACAGAGAGAAACCTCAGAATATATATTTATGAACAGCCTAGAAGTATTTGTTCATATGTGACTGGGAACAGTGGTACTGTACTAGTACTATGTCTGAACTGCAAAGTACCTTTGCCAAATAGTTTCTTCTTCTAACAGAAGTTTTTATTCCTTACCTGTGTGGACTAGGTGACTAGTGGGCTAGTATTAATTCAGAGCTGGATAGGTGGAACCAAGAGGGAAACACTGAAAGTATGAAGAAGGCACATAAACTTCAAGAGGTAGCTTTACAAGACTGAAAGCCCCACGCTTCCAGTATCCCTTGGTGGATATTTGAGAAGATAAACCAGTGAAATAGCATAGGTGAACCAGGGCAGGGAATGCGTCTTGTTTTTTGTTTTGTTTTCTTCTGCAAAAGCTATCTAGGGACAAAAGTCTTATAACCTCTCCCACTTGAATATTCTAGTATTTAAAATTTTTCTTATTATCAAAATAGCTTACTTATAGCAAATTAAATTGTCTTGCCGTTATTTCTATATATCCCTCATATGCAGTAGTCCTCTTTAGGGCAGGAGAACAATTTATTGTAATTATTAACAGCCTTAGAGGGCAGTAATTTTTCCCTATAGTCATCTCTTTTTCAAGGTAAATGCTTCAATTTCTTTTAACTTTTCCTCATAGAAATCATTTAGTATTTTGTGTCCTTTACTAGTCCTTATTTAACTTTTCAACAAACTTCTCAAATGAGACTATCAAAAAGCATACTCTAGTTAGAGCCTGTCCGATGTCAAATAAGGTAGAAGATGTATTCTTACGTTACTGCTATTAATACAGCCAACTACTGTTAGCCTATTTTTTCCCCTCTTAAACACCATGATTATTGGATAGACAATAACTTTTTTGTTTTTATTTTTTATACTGTCGTTGCCTGTATATCCCTTCTCCATTTTGATTTGATGTGTTTGCTCTTGGCCCCAAATCCTAATGCTATTAATCTTCATTATATCTCTAAATTCTTCATGTAATTTATCAGGTTGTTTTTAATTCTGGTTGGTGACCATACCTAAATTAGTATTAATTAGAAATACGAGATTATAATCTTAGTTCCTTCATCTAGATTACAAATAAAAATATTAAATTATACTGGCCATTAATCCCTGCTGGATGGCTCCAGTTAAGGCCATTAATGTTAAGATCCCTTAGAATCTGATGTTCCAGCCAGCTGAGAACATACTGGTAAGTGTTTGGTTTGAAAGAATGTTTTTTTGAATGTTGAGGTAAAGATACTCTTTCTTTAAGCACATTTTATGGCCAAAAGAAACCAGATAAAAGCAGAGATCCTGTGCTTGAAACCATGCAGGATAGTCTAGAAGCCCATTATCTCTGTCCCTACACCCCCAGTCTCCTAGACAGCTGCTACGGGCACCTACTTGTATAGCACTTCTGCAGGGACTCCTTGGATGATGACCCATAAACCTTTGTACTTAACTCCTAATTGGATTATAGTATGAAAATAGAAGTCTAACTCAGGTGTAATTAATGAAAATCTTTTTTTTTTTTTTTCCTTTGAAGACTGTCCCTTTATCATAGAAGATAATAAAATTGATCTGGTGTAATCTTCTCTTTAAAAGGTCAGATGTAATGCTGACCAATATCCTAAACTTAGAACTGCAAAACTTTATTTAGAGTATCTAAAGAGTGTCAACATTAAGGCAATACATGTGTAATTATGCAAGTTCAAGAAAGGCTAAGCTATGCTCTTGAGAATGTGTGTGTTACAGAATGCAGTCTTGTACCTGAATTTTCATGAGTGTTCCTCAGTGCTCTTGAGATGATAAAATACTAATTTAAGATCATAGCCTGATATTTTAGAGTGTTACAAAAAAATATGATTATATCGGTCTTTAATATTTATTTTGATGAATAACTATGTTTGCCATTGTTTAGATTATTTTAAAAATTTCTGAGTCAAATACTGTGAACATTTACTATTACTGTCTTCACTGGATTCAGTGTATGGACAATTGAGTTTGTAGAATCTCATTCTTAACGTTGGAGAGTAGGGAGTGTTAATGTTTTTTATCTGTTTGGTGTTTAATATCTATGTGTAAATTTTACAGTGATTAAGAGCTGTATGGTCAGGCCACTTAAGATGACTGTTCTCTTGCTCCCTGTACCTCCCCTGCCCGACCAGTGCCTGCTTCACCTATATCTTATGCATATGACTGACCTTCTTACATACTTGCCCCAGGCCCCAGCTAGTGATTGTTATTATTAAAGGGGGCTGTGAGGGGCACTCCCCTCTGCTGGTTTCCCTGGTAACTAATGAGCCCATCTGAAATCAATTCCCCTATAACTGGCAAACTCCCGGGGAGTGAAGACTGCTGCCATGTCCTGCCCGTCCTCTGAAGCACACGGTGGGATGTCGCTCCAGGACCTCGCTTCAGACGTGTAAGCTCCCCCATCCATTAAACCACTGATGTCTCTGTTGCTGACTCCCAGCTCTTTCTTCAGTCGTGAAGCTGGGCAAGCACAGGGCTTGTAAGCCTGTGCGGTGCAGCCCAGCAAGAACCCTAATAATATAATGGTTAAAACTAAAGCAAGTAACAAATCTCACTAAGCTTCAGTTTCCTCCTTTGTAAAATGAACTTGGTATTATACCTACTTTTAAAGATTATTATGCTGACAAAATAAGCTAACAGAAATGAAGTACTTAGTAAATAGTAGTCTAATGAGAAGATAGCTTCTATTGCTATTAACACTGTGAATAGAACTAGTACTACTGAAGCTGCCTATGATTTTGTATAACTTGAAGAATGTTAACTATAGAAGCTGTAGAAATATGCTCATGGAGCAACGTGAAGCTGAAACCCCAAAAGTAACTTGAAAGGGTGAAGTTCAAAGAATTATTTTGTTCTCACGGTACCGTTTACATTGTATAAGAAGATAGCCATGTTTATTAGCATTGGGTATCTGAATTATAGTTGATTTAATGCAGATTTTTCTTTTGAACCCATATTACTTTAAGCTAGCGTTATAATTCTGCGCATTGTTTTTCTTAACCTCTTGAAACATACAAGGAGGCTCAATGGCTCATCTTTTTGGTAAAAGGTGCTTAACCAGAAATAGAGGAAATTTGAAAAGGATGGCATACGTGAATTGTGAGAGACTAGCATGGGTGGCCAGAAGTGAAATACTCTCAAAGAGAGGAAAAGATTCAGCAAAAATTCATCCTGTAACAGGTGTTCAGAATGTAGACTTTCATAGATTTTCTTTGTGAATTTTCACATGTGACTTATCAAAAGTTCTCTGAGAATACAGAGAACTTTCCAAAGACGAATGTGAAGATTTTCAGGACCATCATAAATTTAGATTTTCTGTGTTAGTTTTCTAACTTTATGTTTCAGGGAAGAGGAACATATTTTGGATATCTCACTTGATGGAAATTAATTTTTGAAAAAAACAAAGAAAAATAAAAAAAATTTACATGTCCCAGTTTACATGGACCATCTCTACATGAATCATTTAAATGGATTCTAGACTTGGAACATAGTTTAATATACAGCTTCAGCTTATATAGCCAGAAAAACCTTTTGTGTCCAATTCTACTGTGTGTATAGAAGTGGATAGATTTCTAGATTTTACTGGAATAATATATAATTTTTTAAATTTAAATTACTTGCACTGTCATGATTTCTTTGAACTTCTTTCATTGTCCACCTTAGTGTCTTTTCTTCATGACCTCAAAAATTTTTTTCTCTCTATGTCTTCTGGACCGAGCTGCTGTTTTTCTCTTTGAAGTCTCACTCAAACTGCCAGAAAGGCTATGGTGGTGTCAGTTAGAAGTTAACCAGTGTAGAATATTTTCTTGTACAATTAGAACTCTGTGTAATGCAATTTGGAAATGAAGAAATAGTGAAAAAAATACTGTGTAAAATCAAGACATGCGTTGAAGTCCCTGTTTTACATTACCACTTACATTGTTATTTTACATGATATCATTAGTTTCATCACTGTGGAGGGAAATGAAAGCATACCATTAAATTACTACTTTTTCCTAGTAAAGTAGCTTTAAAATTGTACTTAAAATGAAAGACAAAACACTGTTCCCTAAGATTTGTTCCTAAGATTAGGAACAAAGTGAGAATGTCCATTTTCCAAAGCAGTGCAATGTTATGGATGTTCTGGCTGGAACAGTAAATCAATAATCATAATAATATTAATAAAATATAATAAATAGAAAGTATATTGGTTACAAAGGAAAAAGTGAAACTGTCTAGATTGGTGAATTATATTCTCAACTACATTGAAAATCCTAAAAAATAAATTTATAACAACAAAAAAACCCATTCTAGTAGAACTGATAAATAAGTTTAGATCACAGAATACAGGATCACAGAATACAAGGTCAGTATACAAAAAACAATTTTATAATGGGAGCAAGGGAAAAATAAAAATAAGGGCAAAATTAATGAAATAAGAAAAGTAAAATAGGGACTCCCCTGGTCCTCCAGTGGTTAAGACTCAGCACTTCCACGGCAGGGGACGCAGGTTCGATCCCTGGTCAGGGAACTAGGATCCTGCATGCCACAGGGTGCAGCCAAAAAAAAAATAGAGAAATACAATGAAACTCAAAGTATATTTTTCTATATAGTAGTAACTAACAACTAGAAAATATATCTTTTAAAAGTACAGTATATTTCAGCATTAAAAATAAAATAAACTTAGTGATAAATTTAACAAAGACGTGCACGATCTAAACTGAAAATTATAAAAATTTCAATTTTACAATTATTCAAAGATATTACTAAGAAAAACTAAAATCACTTAAATATTTGGAGTTTATCATATTTCTGGACTGGAGACTCAATATTGCTAAAGGTGTCAATTTTCCCCAAATTGATTTTTTTTTTTTTCCTGCAGTGTTGGGTCTTTGTTGCTGCGTGCAGGCTTTCTCTAGTTGCAGTGAGGAGGGGTTACTCTTTGTTGCGATGTGTGGGCTTCTCACTGCGGTGGCTTCTCGTTGCGGAGCATGGGTTCTAGGTGCAAGGGCTTCAGTAGTTGCAGCACATGGGCCCAGTAGTTGTGGCTTGCGAGCTCTAGAGTGCATGCTCAGTAGTTGTGGCGCACGGGCTTTGTTGCTCCGAGGCATGTGGGATCTTCCCAGACCAGGGATCGAACCCGTGTCCCCTGCATTGGCAGGCAGATTCTTAACCACTGTGCCACCAGGGAAGTCCCCAAAAATTGATTTTAGATTTAATGATGTCCCAAACAAATCCTCAGCAGACTTTTATGAAGACTAATAGTCCAAGGTGGTTACATGGGTGTATACATTTGTCAAAACTCATCAAATTGTACACATAAAATTACATGTAAATTATATTGATAAAGTTAATTTAAGAAAATAATGTTTTGCCCAGTAGCCAACACCCTAGAAAATAGGCATTTTTAATTAGATGAAGTCCTACCAAACTGTATTAATTAGGACTAATTAGAAAGGCCTGTATGGACTTCTGAAAATGCTAACATTTTGAATATTATAAAATTAACACCTTTCTACTTTATAACTGGCTGCTTACCAAATATTTCTAATGCATGACTCCTCTTTTGTTGATTTTTATTCCCTGTATTTGTGACTCATTACTTATTATCTTAGGGCCAAATTTAGCCCACCATCTGTTTTGTATGGTCTTTGGGTGAAGAATGATTTTAATATTTTCAGATGGTTGAAAAATTTGTAAGAAGAATTTCTGAAATGTGAAAATTATATGAAATTCTAATTTTAGGAATACAGACACACCCATATGTTATACCTTGGTCTTTGTGCTACAGCAGAAACTATGTGGCTCACAAAGCCTAAAACATTTACTATTTGGCTCATTACAGAGTAAGTTTTCTCACCCTTGTTTTAGATAGTCTGTTTTGACTGTTTACCAAAATCTTGAATGACTTGCCCAAGGGTCCAGTCACTCCTTTATTAGTTTTCAATTGTCCAAAACATTTGAATATTAGAATTGTTTTTCCTTCCAAGTTCCTTGAATCATGTGACCACCTAGAACAACTTCTGCTAATTCTTCCTATCCCCAGGGGAAGGGATGAATAGGAAGTGTCCCAGCCTCCTTTCTCTTTACCCTGAGGGCTTCCACGCCTTAGGTGCTCAAATTTTCTTACCTTTTCTTTTGTAGTTTGAGCTATCTGTGCTTCTTTCTTTGCAATTTTATATTCCTGCCCTAATATTTTGCAGAGAGAGTCCTTTAATTACTAGGACTCACCCTTCTCCAAAAGCTGAATGGAATTTTCTTTTGCATTCTGCTTGGTATTTTCATTCAGCTTTAGATAAAATTAAAATTTAGCTTAGCCTCTGATTATCACACATTTTGAAATTCAGCTTTTGAGACTTACATGATGTTGAAATTCATCAACTTGATTCAACCGTTACTTCTTATTTCTTTTTTATGTTATAGTAGTAAGAAATGTGTCCAAAGATTATTGGATTGCAAATGAATTTTCATAAAATAAGTACTTGCTGAGTGAATTTAAACATGCAGTGAATTAGGGTAAGTGTATGTCTTGGTTTCCTTAGGACAGATTTGGATTATCCCCCTTTTCACTCTCAAAAGTATCAAATTTGGACGATATACTGTTATGTTCACTCTAGTTTCTGGGTCCTGGTTATGGTGCTTGAGGCCCCATGTTGCATCATTTTTACCCGCCAGACTACGTTCCACAGTGCCTGGGCACTAATGATCACAGTTCTTTATCAAGCCAGTTTTTCCGACACTTTCTTTCCATAGGCCTAACTGCTAGCCAATGTTCCCTTCCACTCTTCATGCTCTGCGGACCCTCTGTTGACTGTGGAGAATCTATTCAGGCACCATTCACATTTATTTAACGTTCAAGAATGTACACCTTTTCATTTTTCAGTGGAAAGCAGATTTCCTGAATTCATCGTAGTCACTCTACATTCTCACAGGAGTCTTGCCAGGGCATACCAATTAAAGCACTCTGTCCTTTTTGGAAATGATATGACTCCTTTATAGTGTCAGAGCCAGTTTGTAGAGAAGCCAGTTTCCAGGGGGCTTTCAAAAGGAATTTAATAAAAGACGTGCAGCAGAGTAACCTTAGCTTTATATGCAGATTTAAATCAGACATTACTGGGAAGAATTCTGTAGTGAGGCTCTTGCTGTTTCCTCTGAAAACAAAGAGTTTAAGTCAAGGAACAGCAGAATCGCCTGCTATCACTGGTCAGCAAGAGGTGAGACTGTATGCTCTCAGTGCACTTAATGACCTTTCTCATGCGTGCACCATTTGAAGAGACTTTTGACTAAGGGAACAGAGGTGACTAGAGTAGGAAAGAGTGTTCATTGAGAAACCTGTTGGTTAAGCTACAAAGCAGCACCAGTCAGTGATCTCTGTTGCTCATGCTGGGAGAGAGATGTTCAGCTTAAAGTCATTCTGGGAAGTGCTCTTTCACCAAAGGGTCAGAGCCGTGGACTGGCAGGAGAGTCCATGGTCCAAAAGGGCTTTGATGCAGACTAGCCTTGCACTCAGGGAACTCTACACAAGTGCTATGCAGAGCCTCTGATTCAGAGTAGCTGAGTTTAAGGAGCCAAGCATCTCTCTTTGAAAGTACCTTCAGGGGAAATAGCACTGTGAACAGAAAAATAATACGGGGAGGATGGGAGGATGTTTAGCTGTGGAATCTCAAGGGATTTTTTTTTTATCGTTTGTTTCTGGTAAGTTAATTATTAAATAATTTATTTCAATTTTTTATAACTAAACTTGCATTAGTAATTAAATAAATTAGTAAATATATTGTGTTAAATCTAATAATACATTTGTATTATTTTCTATTTTGTTTTCATCCTTAAAACTCTTACGGGGGGCTGATCGCTTAACTCAAGTGAAATGTTTGGCTGCCCACATTTCAAAAGTAACTTTTGGAATGTTGAATAAGCCTTCTAGAGGAAAAAAAAGTCTGAAAGATACAACTTATGAAGTGATGACTTTTAGGAAACAGACTTTGGCATAACTCATAGTAGGAGGGATATTGAGACTTTTGTATTTCCACTGTCCGTAAAGTAAACGATGGAGTTTCAAAGGGAGAAATATTCTGGAGCTTGATAGCAAAGGTCAGGGAGTGAAGTGAGGCTCTTGAGGTCACACACTGATGGGGAAGTAACAGGACAAGATCCAGAGTCTTTGAGCACCTGGTTCAGCACATTTTCCTTTACCTCGGGAGAAGGAAACAGCCCAGTGTTGTTATGCACTCAACAGGAGCCCTTCCACCTCACTGACTCCCCTTTGTTGATGGGCCACTTAGTTATAAACACAGAAATCCCAAGAACCACTTTTGGAGCAATTTGTTGAAGAATACTTATGCTACAACTCTCTTCCCTGCACCTTCAAATTCAGATACATAGACCTCCTGACTGTTTTCTCCAGTTTGGCAGACATGCCTACACTTCTGGTGTCTTTCCACTTACCGCCCTCTCTAACCATGTGCTTCCTTTCTTTCTTTTTAAATTTTTATTGGAGTATAGTTGATTTACAATGCTATGTTTCAGGTGTACCGCAAGGTGAATCAGTTGTACATACACATATATCCACTCTGTTTTAGATTCTTTTTCCCATATAGGCCATTACAGAGTATTGAGTAGAGTTCCCTGTGCTATACAGTAGGTCCGTATTAGCTATCTATTTTATATATAGTAGTGTGTATGTGTCAATCCCAATCTCCCAGTTTATCCCTCCCCACCCCCAACCCCCGGTAACTATAAGTTTGTTTTCTACATCTGTAACTCTATTTCTGTTTTGTAAATAAGTTCATTTGTACCCTGTTTTTAGATTCCACATATAAACAATATCATATGATACTTGTCTTTCTCTACCTGACTTACTTCACTCAGTATGACAATCTCTAGGTCCATTCATGTTGCTGCAAATGGCATTATTTCATTCTTTTTTATGGCTGAGTAATATTCCGTGGTATATATGTACCACAGCTTCTTTATCCATTCCTCTGTCGATGGACATTTAAGTTGCTTCCATGTCCTGGCTATTGTAAATAGTGCTGCAATGAACATTGGGGTGCATGTATCTTTTCGAATTATGGTTTTCTCTGGATACATGCCCAGGAGTGGGATTGCTGTATCGTATGGTAGCTATATTTTTAATATTTTAAGGAGCCTCTGTACTGTTCTCCGCAGTGGCTGTACCAATTTACATTCCCACCAACAGTGTAGGAGGGCTCCCTTTTCTCTACACCTTCTCTACCATTTATTGTTTGTAGATTTTTGATGATGGCCATTTTGACCGGTGTGAGGTGGTACCTTATTGTAGTTTTTGATTTGCATTTCTCTAATAATTAGTGATGTTGAACATCTTTTCATGTGCTTTTATGTAAAACTGTCACTGTTTACAGGTGACATGATACTATACATAGAAAATCCTGAAGATGCTACCAGAAAACTACTAGAGCTCATCAATAAATTTGGTAAAGTTGCAGGATACAAAATTAATACACATAAATCTCTTGCATGCCTATACAGTAACAACAAAATATCAGAAAGAGAAATCAAGGAAGCAATCCCATTTACCATCGCATCAAAAAGAATAAAATGCCTAGGAATAAATCTTCCTAAGGAGGCAAAAGACCTGTACTCTAACCATGTGCTTTCTACAAGAATTGCACAGCAGACTTCTTCAGGTCTGAGTTATCATTACCTTACATAACATCCTGCATAAGCCCTTTAAGAATCATAAATAAAAATAGCATCTTCCACTTCAGCCAGGCTTTATCTTCTTACTGAAGTTTATGTTTACCATGACAAATGGCATTATATACTTATGTGCTTATTTATCTATTGCCTGTCTCCCCATACAAGAATATAGGCTATATAAAAGAAGGAATTTTTAGACCTTTAAACTAAAATAAGATGTTAGGCTTTTTCATGTTAAAGTGATTGATTTGGTTGCCAAATTTGACATTTCTTTGAAATATAATCATTGGACCTCACAGAATTAAGGGCAAGAAGAAAAATGTTACTTTGTTATATTTTATATTACAAAAAGTGATGGATAATAGGAAACTATCTCCATAAATATTTTCACAAAGAATTAAAATTTGCTTGTTCTTTGGTTTAAGATAATTTTGAAAGTGCCAACGATCTTTACTAAGTATCGTACTCTGTGACCACTAATGCTATCACAAATGTACATACACGTCTGTGTCAATGCTCTTTGTCTCACTACGAGCTTCTGTAAAGTAGGATATATGTAGTTGGTTTAAAATGTCCTTTATTTTATCTCATGCTCATGACAAGATTCCTCTTTAAAGATGATGACAGTTGTAGAACACCCTTGATTTTACTTCTTGATTGTGTGCATTAGCTATTGGGTTGTGAGAGAAAGAAAGATCCTTGAGGATGGAGTTTGTGGAACTTGCTGAAGTGTATTTTGTACACAATATCTTGTATTATCGGTCCCTTGGTGTTATAGGCTCTAAAAAAAATCACAAAATTATCCACAAATTTAATGATTAAAATGTGTTTTATACTGTCTTATATTGCAGTGTTTGGAACAGAAATCAGAAATTTAATTAAAGTCATAAAATATAGAAAGATACCATAATAAAAATTATTTCTAATCCTTAAAAATGGCTGTAAAATACATTTTAACCAGGGCATAGTGGTCTGTATACTACAGAATATAAAAAATAAAACCAGGTATTTTTTGTTGTTGTTGTTGTTTGTTTTTTTATACTGCAGGTTCTTATTAGTCATCAATTTTATACACATCAGTGTGTACATGTCAATCCCAATCGCCCAATTCAGCACACCACCATCCCCACCCCGCAGCAGTTTTCCCCGCTAGGTGTCCATATGTTTGTTCTCTACATCTACGTCTCAACTTCTGCCGTGCAAACCGGTTCATCTGTACCATTTTTCTAGGTTCCACATACATGTGTTAATATACGATATTTTTCTCTTTCTGACGTACTTCACTCTGTATGACAGTCTCTAGATCCATCCACGTCTCAACAAATGACTCAATTTCATTCTTTTTTTATGGCTGAGTAATATTCCATTGTATATATGTACCACAACTTCTTTATCCATTCGTCTGTCGATGGGCATTTAGGTTGCTTCAATGACCTGGCTATTGTAAATAGTGCTGCAGTGAACATTGGGGTGCATGTGTCTTTTTGAATGATGGTTTTCTCTGGGTATATGCCCAGTAGTGGGATTGCTGGATCATATGGTAACTCTATTTTTAGCTTTTTAAGGAACCTCCATACTGTTCTCCACAGTGGCTGTATCAATTTACATTCCCACCAACAGTGCAAGAGGGTTCCCTTTTCTCTACACCCTCTCCAGCATTTGTTGTTTGTAGATTTTCTGGTGATGCCCATTCTAACTGGTGTGAGGTGATACCTCATTGTAGTTTTGATTTGCATTTCTCTAATAATTAGTGATGTTGAGCAGCTTTTCATGTGCTTCTTGGCCATCTGTATGTCTTCTTGGGACAAAGGTCTATTTAGGTCTTCTGCCCATTTTTGGATTGGGTTGTCTGTTACTTTAATACTGAGCTGCATGAGCTGTTTATATATTTTGGAGATTAATTATTTGTCCGTTGACTTGTTTGTGAATATTTTCTCCCGTTCTGAGGGTTGTAATTTCGTCTTGTTTATGGTTTCCTTTGCTGTGCAAAAGCTTTGAAGTTTCATTAGGTTCCATTCATTTATTTTTGTTTTTATTTCCATTACTCTAAGAGGTGGATCAAAAAAGATCTTTCTGTGATTTATGTCAAAGAGTGTTCTTCCTATGTTTTCCTCTAAGAGTTTCATAGTGTCCAGTCTTACATTTAGGTCATTAATCCATTTTGAGTTTATTTTTGTGTATGGTGTTAGGGAGTGTTCTATTTCATTCTTTTATATGTAGCTGTCCAGTTTTCCCAGCACCACTTATTGAAGAGACTGTCTTTTCTCCAATGTATATTCCTGCCTCCTTTGTCATAGATTAGTTTACCATAGGTGTGTGGGTTTATCTCTGGGCTTTCTATTTTGTTCCATTCATCTATATTTCTGTTTTTCTGCCAGTACCATATTGTCTTGATTGCTGTAGCTTTGTAGTATAGTCTGAAGTCAGGGAGTCTGATTCCTCCAGCTCCGTTTTTTTCCCTCAAGACTGCTTTGGCTATATGGGGTCTTCTCTGTCTCCATACAACTTTTAAGATTTTTTGTTCTAGTTCTGTATAAAATGCCATTGGTAATTTGATAGGGATTGCACTGAATCTGTAGATTGCTTTGGGTAGTATAATCATTTTCACACTATTGATTCTTCCAATCTAAGAACATGGTATATCTCTCCAGCTGTTAGTATCTTCTTTAATTTCTTTCATCAGTGTCTTATAGTTTTCTGCATACAGGCCTTTTGTCTCCCTAGGTAGGTCTATTCCTAGGGATTTTATTCTTTTTGTTGCAGTGGTAAATGGGAGTGTTTCCTTAATTTCTCTTTCAGATTTTTCATCATTAGTATATAGGAATGCAAGAGATTTCTGTGCATTAATTTTGTATCCTGCAACTTTACCAAATTCATTGATTAGCTCTAGCAGTTTTCTGGTAGCATCTTTAGGATTCTCTATGTATAGTATCATGTCATCTGCAAACAGTGACACTTTTACTTCTTCTTTTCCAATTTGAATTCCTTTTATTTCGTTTTCTTTTCTGATTGCCATGGCTGGGACTTTCAAATCTATGTTGAATAATAGTGGTGAGAGTGAACATCCTTGTTTCGTTCCTGATCTTAGAGGAAATGCTTTCAGTTTTTCACCATTGAGAATGATGTTTGCTGTGGGTTTGTCATATATGGCCTTTATTATGTTGAGGAAGGGTCCCTCTATGCCCAATATCTGGAGAGTTTTTTTTATCATAAATGGGTGTTGAATTTTGTCAAAAGCTTTTTCTGCATCTACTGAGATGATCATATGGTTTTTATTCTTCACTTTGTTAATATGGTGTATCACATTGATTAATTTGCGTATATTGAAGAATCCTTGCATCCTGGGATAAATCCCACTTGATCATGCTGTATGATCCTTTTAATGTGTTTTTGGACTCCGTTTGTTAGTATTTTGTTGAGGATTTTTGCATCTATATTCATCCGTGATTATTGGTCAGTAATTTTCTTTTTTGGTAGTATCTTTGTCTGGTTTTGGTATCAGGGTGATTGTGGCCTCATAGAATGAGTTTGATTGTGTTCCTTTCTTTGCAATGTTTTGGAAGAGTTTGAGAAGGATGGGTGTTAGCCCTTCTCTAAATGTTTGATAAAATTCACCTGTGAAGCCATCTGGTCCTGGACTTTTTTTGTTGGAAGATTTTTAATCACGGTTTCAATTTCATTACTTGTGATTGGTCTGTTCATATTTTCTATTTCTTCCTTGTTCAGTCTTGGAAGGTTATACCTTTCTAAGAAATTATCCATTTCTTCCAGGTTGTCCATTTTATTGGCATAGAGTTGCTTGTAGTAGTCTCTTAGGATGCTTTGTATTTCTGTGGTGTCTGTTGTAACTTCTCCTTTTTCATTTCTAATTTTATTGTTGTGAGTCCTCTCCCTCTCTTTTTTTTTTTTTTTT